>PQWD01003567.1:8182-31706 GCA_019425675.1 Leucinodes orbonalis | reverse complement strand
CTAACATATTATTAAGGGTTCTTAAAAAAATACATATCTTTACTCAGGGATTAAAGTAGGAACGATGTTGCATATAGAATTAGAGTTCTGATAAAACTTGCCGGATCAGCAAGTTGGAGTAGCAGTGTACCGGTCACGTATGTATCTAGAACCGATGGTCGTTGAAGCAGAGGATTTCTGCAGTGGAAACCGCGTCTACGCAAACGTAGTTAAGGACGTCCCTTTTAGCATGATGAAGTCGCTGGTGGAGGCTAGAGGGTAGCGGAATACAGTACAACAGTGGACTGCGATTGCTTGAACAGGAATAAACATAAATGTTTGTACAGCGCGCTATGGTGCCTCGTTCATAATGCGCACCGCAATGGAATGGAACTCTTTGCCTCCTTATGTGTTCCCCGATCATTAAAACCTGGCCGTCTTCAAGGCAAGAGTGGATAGGCTGTTTCTAGGCAGGCATGATCCAGCGGCCGCATCATTACTTACCATCAGGTGAGATGGCGGTCAAATGTCTGCCTATGGATGCGTATTGCTTGAAGATTGGGACTGAAATGTTTAACGTTATAACGACGTAATAACGAACTATAATCTTTGGGTCTAAGGTTCTTGAGTAGCCACTTAACGGAAAACGAAGCATAGGGCGACCCCTAACCAGATCAGCTTATGACCTGATTAAGGTAGTGGGTATCAAAAGAATGTCAAATGCTAGGAATCGTCCGCGTGGAAATCATTCAATCATGGAACGAAGGCCTCCTGCCTTCGTTCAGTAGTGGACACTTTAAGCTGTAATTATGATGATCTTTGGGTTTTGTAAACTTAAATATAAGATTGACTATTTCAAACCATGGAGGCAACCTACTTGGTATGTAATGTTTGCTCAAAGCTTATTCAGTAAACAAAGATCAGAGAATTGTTTTCGTTGCCGACTAGTAGGATTATTTGAAAAGCAATTCCGAGTTTGATTTTTTCTGAGGTTTTTTCAGTAGTATTATGGAACCATGAAGGATATAGCTTATAATTTTTATTGCATTGTAAGTTCCGAATGCAGTGGATTTACTTGGATTTATTTTATGGATAAAGTACACTGTATATGCAAAGTTTATTACAAAAAAGGTATTAAAAGAGCTTTAAGGTATTAAAAGTATCAGCTTTCTTTCTAATTAATTGCTGCTGTTAGTCGAAAATAACCTTAAAAGATTCGCAGGATAGGCCTTTTGTCAACATTAAAAATGTACACACTTCGACTTCAGGCATTGCAGAGGGATAGGTAACCAAAAAAATGATTTAGGGTAGATTTGTAAATCATCAAACCTTCTACCACCAGGTTAACTATCTTCCTTATTAATAATCAAAATGAAACCAAAAAATCCACACTTTTTTATTTTAAAAGTGTGCTGGACAGTCAGGACGCTCACATGGTAAGTGACAAGCCCGACCATGACAGAGCGGTATTAATGGAGACCAACAACTGAAAGGCAGTTATTATTCTCCATCAATGCTGCACCGCACCCGAGTCAACAGATGTAAGGTTTCTTATACGCGGTAATTTTAAAAGCTACAATGCCTATTCAACCTATCGCAGTCCACTGCTGGACATAGGTCTCCCCCATTTCGCGCCAGATATCCCGGTCCTCCGCTTTCCTCATCCAGCCTCCACCAGCGACCTTTCGCAAGTCGTCGGTCCATCGGGCCGGAGGGCGTCCTACGCTACGCTTGCCGAGACGCGGTCTCCACTCCAGAACTCGTCTGTTCTACAATGCCCTCGTCCCGAAACACAGAAGTGCAAATCATTTCAAGGACGACATCTGGCACTGCAGTGGTACTTTCCTAGCTGCCGAGTCTACCACCTAGAAAAATATCTACACTCTTTACCACAAACTACGCATAACAAAATGAACGAGCCGATTAACCAGGTTAAACGACCTTGGTTTCAAAAGCTAATTTTACAGTGTATGATTAGATTGCGATCGGCCTTTGTTATTTGAAGTCATTATTTACCTGCTCATGGTATTTACCTATGAGAGGGTGTTTTACAATTTGCGTGATAGGTACTACAGTTAATATTCGAAGGTGACGATAGCTTTTTAATACATGGTTTCGATGGTGTTTTATAAGAAATTCCTGCAAAGCTGAATGCTTTTCGAAGTAATACTTTGAAGTATAACTTTATTGACGTTAGGAAGCGCTTAGTATTCCCTTTATTGATGGATGGGTCATCGTGGTGTCTTGGTTAAGATGTCGGCTACTACACCAAGTCCGAGTTCGTTCCCGGGGCAGTACACAAACATTTGTGTTCATGATCATGTCTGGGTGTTTTTATGTATAATATGTATGTATTTACAAAAAGGTATACAAGTACGTTTATCCGTTGTTTAGCACCCATCTCTCTCTCTCTCTACAACCTATTGCAGTCCACTGCTGGACATAGGTCTCCCCCATTTTGCGCCAGACACCCATATTACAGGTTGATGCTCAGTTTAAGTTTAGCACTATATATATATGGTGCTATGTGTATGGTAGATATTATTTCTATTTCTAAGGGTTTCTTGTGATTGAGAGTATCACGCCGATAAGGCCTGATAGCCAGGGCTTCTAAGGTAGGTGAGAAATGCATGCAACAAATTTTATGGACCTAAGACTGGAATTTTAATTTAATTTATAAAATACGTCATATAAACATAATAAAAGTGTGCAAAAGCATGCACCTGGGGTGAAGCACCTCGTGCGAATGATGACCGTAACAATTACACTGCACCCGGCCAGTTACACTGCAGCCGGGTCAAATTCGCAGCGGGTGCCCCTAAGGTACATGATTCAATCAGATTTGTTCCTCCATCATATTTTAACTAACCTGTCTCTTAAGTTTTTGTTTAAAATGAGCTAACCCACGGACCAATATTTAAAGAATTTCATTATTATTATAAAGCCGCGGATTATTTCACTTTTATTCGCTCTGAAGCTGTTTAATTAAAGTTTTAACAAACTAATTAGGATTGTGTTTTTAGCTTAACTTCAGTGGCGACTGTGTAAGTGTCGTGTCGGGATAGTAGCAAGCACGCAGTTAGTATAGCACCCGTATGTCGCTAGAACTTGTTTAATGTCACAAACTGGGATTTTACTTTAATAATTAAGCTTAATAAGCGAACGAAGTTTTAGCTACAGCAAAGTTTAGGGGGGCGAAACTTTATGCGCGTAAATTAATGTTTGGGACGATTTTGGTTTTATTTCGCCAACATAAGGTTTTGTTAGGATTTATTCAAGCAAAGCTTAAATAGATTTTTTAAATTTTTACCCACATGGTTACGTAAGCCAGGTTTATAATATAAATACACGTATCGCAAAGAATTGAAAAAATATAAAAGAGATACATCTGATTATGACAGATGCATTGCTTATATAAAATAATACTGCATCTGTAATAATTTTCCTGTAGGTTACTATCTATTTATCTATTTATTCAACCTAACGCAGTCCACTGCTGGATATAGGTCTCCCTCATTCTGCGCCAGAGATCCTGGTCCTCCGCTTTTTTCATCCAGCCTCCACCAGCGACCATTCGCAAGTCGTCGGTCCATCGGGCCGGACGTCCTACGCTACGCTTGCCGAGAAGCGGTCTCCACTCCAGAACTCGTCTGCTCCAACGGCCATCGGTTCTGCGACATACGTGACCAGCCCACTGCCACTAGGTTACTACCGCAGTGTAAAATATCGCCTTCTGTGTTTCGGGATAACGGCGCTGTAAACAGTGCATTTACCGGGGATGAGATACCAAACATCTGTCGGCTGTATAATTACTACCTACCTACTCTTATTATTTGCCTTCAACACGGCATCTGTCATGGTCAGGCGTATCACTTACCACTAGGTGAGCGAACCTAATAACTCCCGTCCCGTTTACTAAAAAAACCTTATGTCGTCATCTACGAGTATATTTGTTTCGTTGTAAACAAAAAATCAATTTGCAAGAAACGGACCGTATCTTTAACATCAGCGCAAATAGGATATTCCCTTACATCGACAGTACCCACATTTGTTTGCAGACGCGTTAAAATCCATTTTATTTACTCGAAAAATTCATTCCCATCACGGCAGGTGCTAGAAACGAATTAGGAAAAGAAATCCGGAAAAAAGTGGTCCCTTTTAAAAACGGGCCAAAACGACGCTTACAAATAAATGAAACCGTGTAAATTTAAGGTAGGAATCGTGGTATTCCAAATGCTAAACAGTGCCGAATTAAGGGTAGGATATTTTTAAAATACATGAAATTTTATTAATAGTACACAAACAGGATTCAGTTTTTACATGTAACCCATAAAATAGTAGTTCACTGATAGGGATTGTAGCCCAAAGATCGCGATTACAGGACTTAAAAATAAATAAAACTAGAAAAAATCTAAAACCTGAATATCCACATACCAGCTGAGACTAAAATCCTACCTACGCTATTTCTGCTGAAGATATAAGGTTCTAACAAAAACCTTTTATACATCAGAAAAATACGTAGACAATTTACTATGTTAAGTTATACTACCACCCTTGGATACTAGTTATTCCAAAGGTGGAAAGAGTGCGTTGCTAAATTCAAAGATTGAAGAGGGAAAAATAATTAGGAAGGGTGACGGGGATTTGGGCTTCTGGTTATATCTTTCACTCGGAACAACACCGGCCTACCCGCGAACTCTTCAAAAAGACCTCGTCAAGACGAGTTCCTGGGTGTTCAAAACTAGTTCGCAGAATACTTACAAGCTACCAGTGAATGGGAAAAATCCATGACGAATTTTTTAGATTGGTTTATAACAATGAAAAGTAAAATAAAAAATGGCTCTGATATACAAATGGACAGAAAGGAATGGCGATTCCATATTGACTTTTTTATTAACACTTTATTCTTTTTCATCGCACTTATTTCTCCCTTTAATTTTGAATCTCTTGAATTGAAGAGATTAAGGCTTGTGTTGAAGGGCTAATGCGCACTGGGCCTGGCGTGGAGACTAAGACCTAGACACCCTTTCGGTAGGCTCGTGCCTCTCGATGGGGATGTTTATGAGCTGATGTGATGAAGTATCTGAAGTACAGCATGAGTTTTAAAACTATACGAATCTGGATTTTTAGGTTAATCTTCTTTGTTATTTCATTAAGGTAAGTCAAGAGTTTTCTTTTATTTTTAAATTGTTTTCAAGCCCTGTAGGTAAACAGCAACGCCTTTAATTACCCGAATATTTGTTTTACATCGATGGCGTTTGTATTTTTGCCCTGCTAGAAAAACAGATTACGGTTTGCTTGTTCGGATATTTGCCACACTAAGTGTTAATGAAAGGTATGTCCCCGAATTACGTTTGTAATCTCGTTTTTTAAAACTTGCTTCAAGTGATGTTTTCCGACTTGCAAGTTAAGGTAATAAATGAGTTTATTTTTCAAAACATTAAAAGCCCGTCGTGTTTTTATAGTAAAGTAAGACAGATGCGTTGGTGGCTCATTGTGTAGACTGTGCCTTTCGATCTGTAGAGTAAGGTTCAAATCCCACCAATGTACCAATGTATTTTCGATATAATATTTTACTTTTTTACCTATTACGGTCAGAAAGATATTGTGAGGAATCCTGCACACGCATACTTAAGTAATCAAGTGGAACGAAAGCCATAGGAGTCTTCGCTTGTTGAAGTCTGGTTTTAAAAATGTATACTAAATTTCATTTAATCAAAGCTTATATACTAAAACGAATCTTATGTATGTGTATGTTTACCCGTATTTACATTTCTTTATCTAAGTGAATACTACACAAATTGTATGCACAGAAATCACTCCGATTTGTAGTGCACAAACATGTCAAAAATTCATTAACTGTGGCCATAACCATATTAAAAGTGAAAACATTCTTTTCAGGTACTCTGAATGACCGCATAACAACAACTTTAATACAGGTAAATAATTGTGTAATATCTCTTATATACTTAATTTGATAATTTAATTTAAGAATACCGCTATTTAACTTAATTTACATTATAACTATAATATTTCTGCTACCGTGACTCTTTTTTTATGTTAAAGTGTACAGGACGGTCGAGACGCTCACCTGTTGGTAAATGATATTGCTGACCATGACAGAGCGACATTAAAGGATACCAACAATTGATAGAGTTATTATTCTCAGTCAATACCGCACTGCGCCTGACACCAAAGGCAAGTGATGTAAGGTCTCTTATAATATTACTAGCTACTAATGCCCTCATCCCAAAACACAAAAGTGCATAACACTCCTGCTTCATGGTAGGATACCTGGCACTGCGTTGGTACCTACCTAGACAGTATCGAGTCTACTACCTAGTAATTCACTTCAACCCTTTACAATCCACTAAAAATAGGTTTCCCCTGATATCTTGGTCCTCCGCTTTTCTCATCCAGCCTCCATCAGTGACCTCTTGCAAGTTTTCGGTCCATCGGACCGGAGGGCATCGAACGCTTGCAAGTCGGTGTTTCCTCTCCAGAAACTCGTTTGCTCCAACGGTCATCGGTTTTGCGACTTCGCTCAACCCGACTTTCACCATGCTGTCTCCCCGCACGATTAAACCACCCCGATTACAAAGCGATCAAGATTCAACACTTAGCCCGTATTCCAACGAACTTAACGTTAATATTAACAATTTAAATAGTGGAAAGGAGGTTCGCTATTATCGTATAGAGAGCTATCGTTTTCTCTACTTAAGTGTAAATCAACGCTTAAGTCTCGCTCTAGAATACGGGCGTAGGTCAGTTAACTATTTTATTTGTGCTAAAAGTAGTTCTTAATACCGCTAGTCCTGATCTTAAATAAATATCCACTGACATTCATGTATAATGGGTACTAAACAACGGATAAACATACTTATATACATTTTTTTGTACATACATACATATTATACATAGAAAACACCCAGACCATTACAAACAGACATGTGTCATATCATTAGGGAGCCTTCGTTCAGCAGTGGACATAATTGGGCTGTAATGATGATGATGATGATGTTCAATGCACACAATGTTTGTACCGGGGATCGAACCCGAAACCTTAATGTTGCAGCCGACCTCTAAACCGCTACACCAAATGGATATCTTACTGGATGAAGAATCTTACCTAACACCAAGCTTCACGAGATCTTACAGATTGTGAAAGGCACTAGGATTTGCAGAATATATTATCAATTCCCTTGGCGTGGAGTTGCAAGTCATATTCGTTCCTGTTATATTTTAAAAGGAATTGTCTGCCTTATTTCTGGGCCCGAGTAATAAGATATGGAAATATGCGTAATATTTTCCGTTTCGTTACATTAAAAACCGAAGAATACGCATGTGCGACAAATTAGGACGGTGTTATGCGTACTGACGATGTCTTTGTCTTTTCGATGTTTGTTTGATTTCTTTGGAAATAAGTATTGTTTTATCAATCAATTCTAGTGGATGGATTTTATTAATCTTAAGTTAAATAACTAGTTTACAATGTGGTCGACTCAATAATGATTCGTCTAGTCAGTTTTAGATATCGCCCCGCGAAGTAGAAGTGTTTTGCACTTTTGTGATTCCTGATGACGGCATTGAAGGCGTATCACTGAGTCAATTGATCGTGCATGTACTTAATAACTTAAAATAGTTATTACTTAACTAAGGTCAACTTTGTGACGACCCAACTGTGGTGTAATGGTTGAGATGTCGGCTATTACACCAAGGGTTCCAGGTCTGATTCCCGGGCAGTTTAAACATTTGTGTACATCTACGAGTATATCTGATTATATTGGGCTGGGTGTTTTCTATTCATAATATATATTGTTTAGTATCCATATTACAGGCTTATATTTATGGGGCTAGATGGCGCTGTGTATGGATATTTTTATTTTATTTATATTAAAGAACGGCAGAGCCATGCTTTGACACGAATGGGCAGGTTCGACGAATGATAGATACAATGGTCAAAAATCGGATGGTAACCGAAAATTACTATATACTGCCTATTACTATGCTTTTATGCATCGTATAAGCTGTTGGTTCCGGCTTTTAAATGATGGAAGCCGGTAACAATCACCAATCTGCATTGGATTCGCGTAGAGTGTAAGTATATCACAGTCATTCTATGTGAGAAGGTCTGTGCTGATTTCTACTAGCTAAAACGCCTTCTATCGACGAGCACAATGTTTAGTTCAACTTATAAGTAATTTAAATTCTACACTTTTATACACACTATTACTGATGTTTTACATGCAAAACCCAGTTATAGTATCCTTATGGTGATAAATAGCAATATAAGAGTTGTCTCATTGCAATTTTATTATCTGTGAAACTGTTTTTATTTTCAATTTTCGAAAAATTGTGCTCGTAATTTAATTGCGTTTTAGTTAGTGGACAAAGTGTGCTGTAGAATACCGACATAAGCTTGTTGATTTATTGACTCTTTGTAAGGAATAGCATAAATATAGAAAAAGAGATGACAGATTTTATTTATTTATTTAGGTCTGTCAACAGTTGTTACACCATTACACGAGTACTTATAAAACTACTCAATAACAACTCACGCAAAATGTACAACGAGGTATTGATTATTATACTTATATTACTTTTATAAATTTACAACAACCAATACAGGTTAATCTCTTTCTCGTTAACAATTTAACCTGTTCTTCGTTAACTCTTAAATATCTAAAGCATAGCAAAATAGGCATATTCCGTTAGAAATAAAATGATTTCAAAGAAAACGTAAATCATTTGTGCCCATTAAACTGAAATATGTCCCGCGAACCGAAGAATTGAGGGGTTTACAAGCTCTGCTCAACAATGCAGCGGGAAGCAATAAAAATAAAAGTATTTACCGTATTTCGGATACGTTTGTGAGGTATTTACGATAAGGTTTAAGGAAAAACCTTACGCTTACTTTACCTTACGTTTTTGTCGAAACTTTTTACCGCCTACGAGAAAACTTTGGAATCAGTTACCATCTGAAATATTCTCTAAGCGACACGATATCATCATCAGCCCATTATACGTCCCCGCCTCGGTGGGGCATGAGATTACACGTAAAGGGTGTATAGGCCTTAGGGTCTACGCGGGCCCAGTGCGGAATGACCGACTTCACGCACAACCTTTGAATCTCTTTGCAGGCGTACTATTATCCACTGTGTTAAAAAAACGACAGTCTGCTGCGTAAAAAGACGTACAAAAGGCTCGAAATAGCGTAATTTTAACTTCGCGTGAACACTGAGCATATTTATCACATACAAAAACATAAAAGCAATATCACAACTATAATTAGATTTCTAAGAAAGGTCACAATTCAAAGGAGATAGCAATTTGAAATGACAGTAACCCGATTATGTCAGGACTTCTTTGATCAATCAAATGTTTGACAATCTTTGGGGAGCTGAATAGCACAGTAATCCTTATTTTACGTAACTGAAACTCCAAATCTGTTATTGATGTTGTTATACATATTATATATAGAGCGTCGGTGGCTTAGTGGTGTAGACTGTTCCGATCGGGAGGGCGTAGGTTCAAATACCGCCACGTACCAATGCCTTTTCGAATTTTCGAAATTATATGTACTCTCACCTGATGTTTAGTGACACACCTGAACATCTCTTGAACTTAGCGGAGTCCACTGCTGGACATAGGTCTCCCCCATTTTGCGCCAGATATCCCGGTCCTCTGCTTTCCTCATCCAGCCTCCACAAGTCGTCGGTTCAAAGGCCAGAGGGCGTCCTACGCTACGCTTGCCAAGCCGTGGTTCCCACTCCAGAACTCGTCTGCTCCAACGGCCATTGATTCTGTGACTTACGTGACCAGCCCACTGACCATGACAGAGTAGTATTGAAGAAAACAGTGACTGTATAAAGTAAAAATTGTTCATCAATGCCGCCCTGCACCCGTCACCCCGAGACGAAGGATGTTAGGTCTCATATACCGGGTAATTTCACCAGCTATAAAAGTGTATAACACTCCTATTTCACAGTACGATACGATATGGCACTGCGGTGGTACCTTCTTAGACAACTCAGTGTCAAGTCATATTCATAGCAATTATTGATTAAAAATCATGATACTATGATGACATTTCTCATTAAATTGTCCATCATGTTTCAAAAGAAATCAGATTTTACCAATTTGGAACACGAAAAGGGAAAGTTCATTATTACAAAGTAAATTTCACGTTATCTTGACATTGTAATTATTTATTTTGACTAAAAGCTGATTTAGGGGTTAGCCGACTGAATTTGTTGGTCTAAATATACTGATAAATTCACAATGGGCTATTTGGTAAGGTATCGCTTTATACATACAAAAATGGAAAGAAAATTGGGCTTATAAACGAAATAAGGCTAACTATATGTAGAAGGATATAAAGAAAGGGTTGGGCCTTGGATTATGCAGATTTTTTGTTCAAATTGTCGTTACCGTGTCATCTAGGTCAATTAGTATACAGGCGGTCTGAATGTTTCTGGAGGGTCTGCGATAAATTTTAACGAAGTAGTAGGGTGAAATAAGTTTTTTTAACACTACTTTGGTTGCGGCGAGGAAGTATATCAGATTTTTTATTATTTTCAAATTGTATTATTAAGATTGCGATTTTTCTCAGTTTATTTAAGGCCTCGCAGGAGACATCACTTGATTGTCCGATAAGTAAAAATTTTTTGAGCTTCAGAAGGAAGGTTATGCCGTTGGTCCCGGTCATAATCTTAGTATAGAAGTCATTAATTTGACGACGCATTTGGTGTTATGGTTGAGACGTCGGCTAGTACACCAAGGGTTCCAAGTTCGATCCCCGGGCAGTACAAAGATTTGTGTGCATGACATGTCTGTTTTTAATGGTCTGGGTGTTTTCTATGTATAATATGTCTGTAATTACAAAAAAAGTATATAAGGATGTTCATCCGTTGTTTTGTACCCATACTACAAGCTTCACGCTTAGCTTGGGCTACATGGCGCTATATGAATGTCAGTGGATATTTATTATTAATCGAATACCAAACCGCATTGGTCCGCGTTGTGGGTTTCAGCCCAATCTCCCCCATGGGTATGCGGTGCAGGAAGGCCTGTTCCCTGCATGGCTGATGAAAATGACCATCAACGACTTACAAAGCGTTTCATAGAAAACCTTTTCGATCAAACTTTCTTCAACAGAATAGAAACTCCATTGAATCAAACTGAAGAGGGATTTAGTAATACAAAAGCTCCCCTATTGACCTCTCAAGCGTTATTGTTGTGTGTAAGTCGATGGAAACCTCAAGGAAATCGCAGAGGCATCAACGGTATGGCCCCGTTGATAGTTGCTGGATCGATTCCCCTCTCCAAGGGTTGACAAACACAAACAAACAATAAATGAAATGGGAATATCAAACGCCCTTGAGATTCAGTTTATGACAGATCGGATTTAACCTCGATAGTAGACTGGGAAGTACTAAACACAGTACAGTAACGTTCCGGGATATCATTGAACTTAGCCAAAATCTAGAAAGGTAAAATAGGCAGAACTTATTGCAAACTATGTAACAAGTGTTACTTTACCAATATGTTTTCGAATTTTCGAAATTATATGTACGTTTTTTCGACGCTCTTACGATGAAGGAAAGCATCGTGAGGAAACCTGCGAACGCCTACGAAGAGATTCAAAGGTCGTGCGGAAACTCGGCCATTTCTACTACTAAGGCCTATACTACCTTAACGTGGGTTCGTGCACCTCGGTGGTGACGTATAATAAGCTAGAAAGATGATGTAACAAGTAGGCAAGTGCAATATAATTTTCTTCAAGGATGTTTGGATCGTCTGAGTTTCCACACCTGTGCTATTCGAAGCTAGTGGGCAGATCACTTGTTTCTTGATGGCTTGGTTATCTACGTCAATGGAATGTAACCACTAGAAGTTTATCAAGGAAAAACCATTGAAAATATTTTTTTGTGATACAAGTTGTCCCCAACGAGACCTTAAATAAGAGTCCATAACCTTAATGCTTTTCCAAGATAAATGTGGTGCTTTGCATTCCATCGGTAGATTCATATATTATAGGTTGATTTCTTAACATTAAAATTCATTAAATAGTATTTCCAGTGTCCAGTTATATCTCTATATCTCTCTCTATTTAAGTAACAAATTCGTAAAATTGTACATATTCTAAGTTCTGCTAGCCTCCCTAGCTAATCGGTAAAGCAATAATTAATCTCCAACTATGGAAATCCATGGATGGGATACTCATATCACTGTATGTAAATGCTTCATTTTAAAGTCGTCGCCCGTTTGCTAAATCTGACTGCGGCGTAGCTTTGAATGTCAAATGAGATTGCTACTCTTCATGCGGTTTATGACAGGCAAATTCGTGCCTGAAATAAAGAAGCTGTATAAACCTTTACGTGGTGAGAAAATTCAAAGAATGTGGTCAAATTTAGAGCAAAAAAGGCACATGATTTTTTCTAGGGAAAAATATATTACCATTATCACGATAAAAACTATTAAATTGTGTGGCGATTTCCATCAGTTTTTTATTCACGTTATCATAATATATATTGTTGTTTTTAAGAAGATATAAGTAAGTACTCGGTCTTTAATTTTAGTTATAAACATTCATCATCAGCTCATTAAACGTCCCCACCGAGGGGCACGAGCCTACCCGTATAGGGTGATTAGGCCTTAGTCGTCCACACGGGCCCAGTCCGGATTGGACGACTTCACACACAACCTTCGAATCTCTTCGCAGGCGTGCATAAAGGTTTCCACACGATGATTTCCTTCACCGTAAAGCGTCGGATAACGTAAATATATTTAAGAAAATTCGAAAACACATTGGTACGTGGCGGGATTTGAACCTCAGCCCTCCCGGTAGGAAGGTGACAGTCCACACCATTGAGCCACCGACGCTCTCATTACACATTATTAATATAAAAAAGAGGATTGTGTAGCAAAAATTCCTGAGGGTAAATTTCGGTGGAAAAAATGGTGACCTTTCCCACAAGTTATATTGTATCAGTCATCTGAATGGCTGTATTAATATTATTTTATTATTTGAAAAAAAAAATCAAGGAGTTAACAGAGCTAAAAAAATATACCTAGTTGGTATGAATGTAGTAGACAAGAATTCTGATTTTTTCAATGGACATTTTATGTTTAGATTCATTTAAATTAGTATCATCTCAATAGATTTATCTTTATAAAGCCTTTTTCTTATATATATTATATTATGCTTACTTTCTAAGTCATTAACTACTTTACATTTCAAATAAAATTGACTTCAATAGAACAATGACATTTCATCTAAGTTTTGGCACCGAACTTATTTTCATAGCCCTTTATACGCTGTCAAAATTTATTTCGCCCAACGCAGCATTAAATACATTGCTCAGTTATTTATATTTTTTCATTTGTTTTTAGAAGAGCCTTGGAACATATTTATTATGCAGATGAAAATCAAAAAGCTACTTAGATAAAACTCAGAGCATTTAATGAGATGCGACATCAAGAAGCACATTATATAGAAGTGGTACATCGAAATATTCCTAAGCATGTCTGTTTATATTGGTCTAGATGGTTCTTTGTACAATTTTAATTGTATCTATTGACAAAAAGAATCTTATCCGTTGTTATTTCCTATAAGTGCACGCTGATTGCTGCTTGACAACACTGTGTGAATGTTAGTCTATATATATTTGGTGCATAATCCAGCACACATTGAGAAGAATCAAAAATCCTACTTTTTCCCCTTTTTATGTAATGTGGAAAACAAATTCTCGTTTAGTAGCTGACAATTCAACTACGAGTATCAAACTAAATAACTCAAATATTATCTTTAATTCGTCAAAATATGAGAATGATAGTGTTATTAAAGTTTTTCTCATACATGCTCAGAACAAAACTATTGCCAGCCCTATATCAATAAAGATAGGCCAAAATACGTCGGTATGTTTTGATATTATTATGTTCAGTGTTCCAATAGAGTGATTGTTTAATTCTATCTCAAAGAGTATTTGCTTAACTATGTTTGGATAAGCTTTTATTTGTTTTCCAAAATGTTTTTGCTGTTGTTCTGCGCTTGGTAGTGTAAAAGTTATTCTTGATTCACATTAGGCTGAGAAATAAAAAAAAATGTGCTTAATTTTATTTACCTAACTAATCGATGGTGTAGCGGCTTGGTTGGTTGACATATAAGACAAGTAGGTTACGATAACACAGGTCGCTTATCGGACTTCACTAAAAAATATATCTTGAGTCCTTTAGCGCTTCGGAAGGCTCGATATGCCTGATGTTTGGTCCCAGTTAGTTACTGTCTATGGTTGATAGATATTACATCCACATTTGACACAAGTGATGGCGCGCAAAGGCCTGAATCCTGCAGTGGGACATTATAAGCAAATTAATTCATTTATAAAATAATTATTTATCGCATAATATATATATATATATATAAATAGCGATAGATATTATACTGTTCTGTTATTCTGTTATATATATATATATATATATATATATATATATATATATATATATATATATATATATAGCGATGAGACCGCCTTAATTGTACTACTGTTCTGTTCCTCCGTGTATTGTGTTTTCCTTTTTCTTTGTGCAATAAAGATTATTTTAGTAAGAATGCGGCACCGTTTCTACATACTCTGTTGTCAACCTGTTTGTAATAATCAAAATATACGAAAAGCGACAAACTTTAACCTCAAAATCAGCATCCTTACTCACTGCACTCACTACAGCACTACCGCCATTATTTTTATAACGAGCTACAGAGTAAAGTCAACAATACCAAAATAAAATATCGAGAAACGTTGGAATCCTGGAATTTCCCATCAAGTATTCTTGGAAGCTCACGGCTCGTTATCCTTCAATACGACGCGGATCCGATTTGCTCGCATCATCAGTTCCGTAGCTTTGTACAGTCGCGGTAGAAAAAGAAGCTAGATTTATGGGTATGTTATTAATTTTTTTGAACATTAAACCCACTTTTTTGCTTTCTGCTGCACCCGCTTCAGTCATTATAGAGACGGAACTTACGGAGTACGGAACTTACGATTTATAATTTATGAAATGTTTAGTTTAGAGTTGCCCTATTCTGCAAGTGTTTTGAATTCAAAACACTTGCAGAATAAGTTGATTAACTAAAAAATATAAAGAATATAAGTTAGATTTTTTAATTTGCTTTATTTGTATCTCGTTTTGTCCAGGTATCTTAAGCTTCAATTGCATTAGTTTTTTAAGGTCTAAATTAAGGTAAAGTGGTGATGATATGATAACATAATTCAAAGTGTAATAAAAATATATATTTAGCCTGGAGGCTTGACATCTTTATCTCTCATACACAAATTTACAAAAAAAAAATATTCCTAAAATAATAGAAAACTTGAGAGGAGGAGGCTTGTATAGCCTCCGCCTTAAAAGTGTTTGCTATTATCTCTAAAGCTAAAGCTGCTTCATGTTCTCTGCTGATTGTGTTGTCCCTTTACCGCCTCTTCGGCTTCTTATACGAGTATGCCATCTCTATACAGTAAATTTAAAATAAAAAAAGATTTATATAACCTGATAAATTCGCAAGAAATTCTGTAAAAGATATTACCACACACTTTTGTGTTGTTGTTGAGTTTGTGTTGTTTGTTAATGTTTAATTGTTTTTGACGCTAACTGTACGAAATGAAATACCAGTTCACCTTGTATCCGCACACGAAAAACATTTGTATCAGAACCATGGGATGAGAGCGACAAATATTCCTAACAATATAGAGGGGGACTGCTCTAAAGGAATCGCTTCAGGGAATTTGCTGGGAGTTACCATTTTTAGGAAAATTATAGCTTTTGTATTGCGTTCAATTTTTTTTTTAATTTATGGGAAAAAGAGAAAATAAGTTAAGGGATTTTAAGAATAAGGCACGTAATATATACAAGGAATATTAAATCTTTAAGCATTAAAGTTACTTGATAAATCAAATGTAATGGAATAATCTATGAAGAATGTGCCGCCTTAAATGGAAGAAGTTTAGATCATTTTCATGTATATTTTTAAATTGTAATTTTAGTGATTTCTGTTTTGATTTTAAAACCTTATAATATAGAACCTAAAACATTTATGTTCATGGTTATGTATGTTTGTATTGGTCTGGGTGTTTTCTTGTATAATCTATTGAGTTTACAAATAAAGAGTATCTAGTATCCAAAGTACCTTGAGTCAGAAAAAACAGTATGACTTTAATCTTTTGCTAGTATTTTTGTATCATACAAGCAAAGTAATATTATTGTAATACAGTTTTAATAGATCGTGGCAAGCCCCCAGAACTTTCTGTGAAATAGATATAAAAATCTCTACATGTAGGCATGACATAAAAATTTAACTCCAATATCAAGTACGAAACAAACAAATTCATATGCGATAAGATACGTGTTATGTTTAACTATTCAACAGTACCGAAGGTCTGAATAAGAAAGAGCTAATAATGTGAGTTGCGAGTGCCGAGACGCGACAGAATTCTGTTTCTGATTTCCAACATCGGATTTACGGGGACGAACCGACACACTCGATTATTCACGGCTTTTCTAGAATTCTGTTTTGAGCGTGTGAATAAAATATGCACGTTATGTAGATCAAATAAAGTTTATGTTTGTTTATACAATATTTTTATCTTAAGGTATGAAATGAATGGTACAATTGGTTCTGATGATAAATGGCAGATTTTGTGAGTACTACTATCCTGTGCGTACGAATAGTTAAGCTTGCCACCACGACTGCTATGACGATCATGACCACGACCACGACGACGCTAAGAGTGTAGCGAAAAAGAAGAATAACTAAGCTGCGCTTAACCTAAAACGACAGATATGCGAGTCTTTCATACCCAGTAACTTCAGTACCATCTTCCCAAAACTTTTTTATTGTGTAAATATTTTATTAGCTTGGCATTTTATATAGGCAATTTTAGATATTGACACTAAAATTTCTAAAAAACTTAGTAAGGACAATATACGAACTATGGAGCATATATATTCGTACTTAGGTAGTTGTTCTTTCATAGAACAGTAAAGGGCGCCATCATAGACGTTATTAGATAGATAGATAAATCATTTATTTGCACTAATAGACATAAATACTTAGTTATCATAACAAAAAAAACATCTAATTAACAAATGAACACACGACCATACCGATATACACAAAACATCATTAATATATTGAGCATATATTCCTAACTAACTATTACGGTATACGGTAATTTCACTACAGTGCCCTCATCCCGAAACAAAAAAGTGCATAACACTTTTAGAAGACGGGACGATATCTGGCACTGCGGTGGTACCTATCTAAGCGACTCAGTAACGAGTCTACCACCTAGTGTACTTTGAATTCCATTATCAATGCGTTCAGCAATCCTTTCTTAAACACATCGAGCTACGTTAAAGTGATCTTTCGAAACTAAATAAAACCCCTCGTTTGCCCTGAAATATAGTAAGTTTGCATTTCTCAGTTAGCAAGTTTCTCACAAGTATTTGTTCAGAATGCGGCATCTCATAACTCGTGCTTACACTTTTGTTTTTAGTTTGAGAAACAAAATAAAATCTCGCGGCTTGTGTGTGAACGGGAACACAATGCGCATTTGCTGAAAATAACTTCAGCGCAGTTGCTTTTGTTTTCAACCCTTGGATTTTAGAGACGCCGTGATTGCAATTCTGTTTGAGCTGAATGCGGATATCGCGGTGTTTAAAGTTACTTAGGTACATGTAATCTAAAGACAATAGACAAAGTGAAATTATATTTGTTGAAAACAATGAAAAGTGTTGTTTCACACCGGATTTCTGCAAGGCCGTGGTCAGTCACTCAGGCCATACGGCCCCAACCTTGTAAAATTTTTATTTATTTTAACTTCTTCAAAAAAGTACACATATAACAAAACCCAGTAATTTTACCAGCTACATAGCCATTTCAAAAACTAAACAGTTCGATCGCAGTCCACTGCTGGACATAGGCCTCCCCCATTTTGCGCCAGATATCCCGGTCCTCTACTTTACTCATCCGGCCTCCACCAGCGACCTTTCGCAAGTCGTCGGTCCATCGGGCCGGAGGGCAGTTCATACTATTTATATTTTGTGAAACGACAAGTAAAAAGCTTATAACCATATGATTGTAAATTAAGATTTCTTTTTTAAAGTTCTGCCCTTGAGTAGACCAGACCAACTTTCAGTCCATATTTGTTTGTTGATTTTTTATATGCAAAATCATTGATTCGTAATTGCATTTGATGAGGATAGCGGAAGATCGGGATATCTGGCTACAATTGGGGGACACTTATATCTTAGACACTAATATAAACGACCCATTTGGTGTCACGGTTGAGAGGTCGACTGCAACACCGAGGGTACCGGGTTCGATCCCGGGCAGTACAAACATTTGTGTGCATGAACATGTCTGTTTGTAATGGTCTGGGTGTTTCCTATGTATAATATGTATGTATTTACAAAAAAAATGTATATAAGTATATTTATCCGTTATTTAGTACCCATAATACAGGCTTCACGCTTAACTTGGGGCTAGATGGCGCTGTGTGAATGTCAGTGGATATTTATTTATTATAATCATTATTATTTATATTTTTATGGGATGGCGGGCCAACGAGCAGAAATCTCATCTGGTGGTAAATGACACCGTCGCCGATGTACTCTAGCAATACTAGAGAGCAAGAAACTAGCAGCGCACTGCGTCACTTTGAAGAGATTTTTTTTATGAAAACTAGCGACGGCAGGTTTCATTCCTAGGTCACTAAGTCGATAAAATCTTATTTTTTTCTCTGTTTACGATACGCTAAGAAGAATCAGTCGTCGGTTACATTAACAAAATTTCTAATATTAAAATACGTCTTGTTACAAAGGTGCGCATACCCTTTTGCTTGTAAGCAGACCCTTATTTCACCTTCATTGTGATCCGATAAAGTGAAAAATTCACTGAACTGCAAAAATGGCATTATGCGTATATTTTTCCATCCAAATTATTTGGTAAATCGTAAAAATAAATGGCGATCACATTGAGTGGTTTTGTATTATTCTACTCGTACCTGCCATTACAAAAAAGGTTAAGTAACAAATACCGCAAATGTTTCTGTTGTATGGGATTTATTCATTTGTAACTTACTTTATTATTATTATTACGTGTGACCATAGATTTAGGATTGGCGCGCATATCGTATATCTATGCGTGTGACGACCCCTCTTGTGTACTCGTAATAGTTGAGACGTCGGCTACTACACCAAGGGTTCCAGGTTCGATCTCCCGGGCTGTACAAACATGTGTGTGCATGAACGTGTAGGTTTGTATCGGTCTGGGTGTTTTATATTTATTATATGTATCTGTTTTTCAATAAAATTAATTTTAAAGGAATCTTAAGGATGTCTGGAATTAATTAAGAATGGGTTGCCTGCGAAGAGATTCAAAGGTTGTGCGTGAAGTCAGCCAATCCGTACTGGGCCCGCATGGACGACTAAGGCATACACCCTTTACGGGTACGGCTCGTGCCCCTCTGTGCAGACGTTTAATGGGCTGATGACGAAAATAATGAGTTTAATTGGAGCTATATGTTTTCAACCCATCCTTAATGAATACCATTGATCGTCAATCGATCGTAATCGTAATATATTGCGAAGCTTAGAGATATGAGAGTTGAGGAGAACTCTTTCATATTAAACTACATAAAAACTTTTTGTAGTTTAATATGAAAGAAATTTGTATTTAAAGAATTGACTTTTGAAATGCCATCGATAGAAAAATCAACTCTTGTGAGGCAATTGCATGGCAATTGTGAGGTTCATTCTTATTGTGTATAATTATTATTTTAGCTATACCTTTCCTCTCCTTCTTATTTGTAATTCGTTGTTAGTATGTATGTTTACAGAAATCTTAATAAATTCTGAAGTTACCTGTGTATGGAATTAATTCATAGTGAACATCAGGTCACATACCATCACCATACCAATGATATTCTATATATATAAAGGTAGGTACGCCATTCGTGCCTCAAAAACGAACCACCGAAGAGAGTACAGTTTGTACTCTTTTGTTTAGGTAAATGTACACCCATTCGAAATATGTGTATATGTGCTGTCACTGCATTCGGAACATTTTTTTTGATTGTTTTGTGAGCATATCACGAATCTATACTTTTTTTACTTAATTGCACCATACATACCAACCAAACAGTCAATTCATTAATGATCTAGTCATGGTGTCATGATTTTTGCATTTTTATAAGAGTGTCATGGCATTGGCTGGTATATATCCTAAAATTTTGTTAAGATAAGGTTAAAAGTATAGATAATAATTATGCTAACAATCCTGAAGTAAAATAAAATAAACTTAACAAATTCCCACAACTCTTTTGTGAATTTGTGAAAGTTTTTCTTTGCCGTGATTGCGGAAAGTAAATTCGGCAAAGACAATGAAGTATTTGGATTCGTTTGCTTCAAAATGTCGAGTAAAGTTTCAAAATGTCGAGTATAGTTTTGTTAAGGAAAGCGAAGTTAAAAAAAACCTGAATAAAATACCAATTATTTTATCATTGTCATCATTAGCAGAGCCAGAGAACTAATCAACACTTCTTTATTCACTCAGGTATTTATCAGCAATTGATGACTTTCTTTGCAAAATTATAATTAAACTCGAGATATGGAGGTGGAGTATGAGGATATATTAAATATAAATAAAATTGACTGTTTGTAATATTGAAGTAACGATTTTTTCAACATGCATATATGAATATTATATACGGAACATATGTCAAAATATATATTTTTAATTTTATTTATATGTAATATATAATAGAAGAAACATCTTGATTTGCATCGCTTATCGCCGGTTTCTGTAAAAGTGACTAAGTTTTATTAAAAAGCCTTCACGAATGGATTTTCAGCCTTTGTGATTTCTACGATAATACGTCAATTCCTTGAACTTTAAGTCTTTAGAGTTTTCCTCGAATCCTCTAATTACCGGTAATTACTCACGTCGCTTTCTAATTTGTTTGCCTTCTGTTTTATGCCTAATGAACTGTAATTTAAACGAATGAAGGTTGATTAAGATTCTTGTGTAGGTTAAAATAAAAGTTTCCGGATGTTAAATGTCAAGGGCAAATTCAAATTGAAATCTTTTCAGCGTGGATAAACTTATTTGTAATTCTTGATATATTTTTGGGCTACTACCAGCTGATGTAATCATCAATGCTTGCGTAACTCTAGACTGGAGTAGACCGATCCTGATGATTTTGTTTGACGACCCATTTGGTGTAATGGTTGAGACGTCAGCTTTTACACCAAGGGTTCCGGGTACTATCCTCGGGCATGCAAACATGTCTGTTTGCATTGTTTTGCGTGTTTTCTATGAATAATATTATGTATTCACAAAAAAGTATATGTGTGTTTATAGCCATATTAGAGGCTAATGCTTAGTTTGGGGCTAGATGGCGCTGTGTGTATTGATATATTTTGAAAGAATGTTATATAGCGAGTTACGATCTGGTGGTTCAGATATAGCTCGCCATGCTGGTTCTGATATTGTCCACTTGTTTTTTAACTATAGAAAACAGATACATTTCTAAACATACTCACATGTTTGGAATAATAGGTAAGAACATTGGGATAAAATAGTTAAATCCTTCGTTCAGGATTCTTATTCTATGTGGATACTGCATAGTGAGAGTAACTTTGTACAAAAAAAGACTTTCAATAACTAATTTTCTTAGTAAGTATATATTCATTCCACGATTTTCAATTGATTCCTGTCTTAAATCTAATCACCTTCTGAACTAAATAATAGGTGAACTTACCTAATACATTCAACAACCATCTGCAAAAGAATCCCGAAATACGAGATGTAAAACACCACAATTTTCAGCTGCAATAAATAACCTCGAAAAATATCACGTGACAGCGCCAAACAAAATATTTGCCGCGGATAATACCCTGTCCACTTTAATGTAACGGTAAACAAGAATTAATTCTTGCGCATATTTGTATTGCAAAACAAAGTTCAGGTTATATTGAAGACGACGTTTGCAAGGCTTTGAGGATAATAAATTAGAATTTAATTGCAAAACATCTGGGATAGTTAGTACGATGTATGTTGTATTTTTTCTTGTACCCTTATTACATTATTATTAAGTATAGTCTGGTAGTTATTAAACGTTCCTACCGAGGGGCACGAGCCTACCTATTAAGGGTGTATATGCCTTAGTCGTCCACGCGTGCCCAGTGCGAATTGGCCAACTTCCCGCACAACCTTCGAATCTCTTCGTAGGCGTGCGCAGGTAACCTCACGATGTTTTCACATATAATCAATTCGTCTGCGGACATTTATTTATTGATAATTTACTGAAAACAAAACTTTTCCTATACTGATTAAACAACTTTGGGCAACGAAAAGAAAACTTCTGATCACAAAAATCTTAGAAATAGTCAGGACTAAGAACTCAATTTTTACAGAATAGTAGCGTAGACGTCCCTTAGCAGCTTTTGAAAGTTCCCACTTTTCTCTTGAATCTCGTAATCTGCTTGACATAAATCTGCACCATTTAAAGCCAGATATTTCGGTCCTCTGCATTCTACATTCAGCGATTTTCGCATGTCATCGATAGATATTATAAAAATAGTATTCGTTTTTTAACATTGTTGATAGATATTATATTTAAAATATAGTGTTCGTATTTTGTTATACCTCATAATAACCTACCTTATTTCATTACTCAATATATGTCGCTGCATCGCATGACTTAATTATAAAGTAATTAGTTAATTACAGGATAATGGGTCCGCATCAAATATGTAGAGAGGGTTATGTTGAGCCTAAGTAGACGAATAATTGTACACTTAAGTCCCTAAATATGGTTACATTGTTTGAAATAATTATGATGAGTTGAGGCTTTAATTCCATTTAAAATTATATTTCGTGTAACGATTTCATATAAATCTAGATATTATCTCTAGTTTTTGCGAATTGTATGTTTTTTACAGACTTGTTGGAAACCGTAGGCTAATTTATCTGATTGTTTTTCTTAGCTTTGTTTTTTTCCACTCTCTTTTTATTTTTTCACTAAGCCGCCTCCATTATCATTCCTAGGATGGTAGGCATTAACACCTATCAATTCTAATTGGCTCAGTATGATGGGTTACGGCCCGATCTCCTCATAGCTTTGATGTGCGGGAAGTGATGTGCCCTGCAGTGGGCCGTTATAACTGATGAAGATGAAGCCGCCTAATTTGGTAGAGTTAGGTGGAACAAATGCATTTCAATCGTCCCTCACCACACGGCAAATAATGTATAATATTTATTATATAAATAATGAATACATACACATCTTTTTCTTTGTCAAGTGACGATCAGGGCGCTCATCTGATGGTAAGTGATACGCCTAACAATGAAAGAGTGGCATTGATAGAGACCAACAATTGATGAACGTTTTTTATTCTCCATCAAAGCCGCACTGCAACCGACCGCTAAACGACTCTTGTTAGGTCTCTCATACCCGGTAAGTTTACTAGTTACAGTGCCCTG
>PQWD01003566.1:119794-190286 GCA_019425675.1 Leucinodes orbonalis | reverse complement strand
CTGCATGCAGAGATTTTGAATACGGCTCCGCAGGGGAAAATTATAGGATTGTAACGAGCGAAGCGAAGAAGTATGTTCGAAATAATTAAGATTATATTCACAAATGTTCATAAATACACAGTTTAAAAGCTGTGCTGTATATAATCTTGTAAGACTTATCATACCAGCGTTAATCTGTTGAATTTGGCTTCCCTTAATTATCTGGTACAGCGATGTTGGTAAGTTTTTGTTTAATGTAATACTGTGTAAGGAACAGGACTGTCTGAACGCTCACCTGATGGCAAGTGATACGTCTGACCATGACAGAGCGGCATTTAAGAAGACTAACAACTGATAGACAGTTATTATCCTCCATCAACGCCGCACTGCGCCCGTTACCCGAGACAACAGATGTTAGGTCTCTTATACCCGTTAATTTCACTAGCTACAGTGCCCTCATCCCGAAACACAAAAGTGCATAACATTCCTGTTTCACGGGATGATATCTGGCACTGCGGTTGTACCTACCTAGACGACTCAGTATCGAGTTCTCCACCTTAATAAAGAAAGTAGTAGTAGTTCACCACGGTTTGGCTTGAATAGCTTAGGGTCCCAGTTTCGAGGTTCGGAATTCTATAATATGTACATTTCCTGAAAATACTAATAACTTCTTACTTGTACGTCACAAGTTAGACATTATTCGTAATTTATACCAGTGTTTAATTTGTATTTATCTAGCTTGATATTGCAAAACTATAACTGAAATATTTATTCAAGAAGAACAATAAATTGAATTATCTACTTACAATAATTTACAACAATATTTATTCAATTTAATTTTTCAATAAACTTCTTCATCTTCAATAAACTCAAAAATATCTATAATACTCATCAAATCTTTACAAAACACTATTGAATCGTCACTTAAAAAATTTAAAAACTAGTTATTAAGATGGTTAATAAAAAAAATTACCACCTTTCAGCTGAAAACACCCCGGCAAGAAACTGTTGAGGTAACTAATTGTAAAAGTGTCTTCTACTTTAGGATATGTTGTCGACTGAAAGACGATTTATTAAAATGATCAAACAAATGAGGTGTTAAACGATCCGACGGGCGCAGCTTGCAAAGTGCAAGAATTAGTTACTTTTCAGTATAGGGATTCCATGGTTCCAGCGAGCTCTTATTTTAAAACTACGAATGAATGCTACGTCTATATTTAAATCCGAGGTCGCCTTTAGTTCACTTTATCCTCAAATATCGTGCCCATACTAAATTCAGTGACATGTGATATCATAGAATACATTTCTAAGTTTTGGAACACCAAATACATATTACTTGTATTATACCCATGCAATCAGCCATCGTTATTAAAACGACTTCAGTAATGGTGCGAAATTCATTAAAAACTGTAATTTTGTCTGTAAGAAGGATTAACTCTGGATTTGTAAATTTCTAATATCTATATTTGAAGCTATGCTTGCCTTATTTTATACTTGTTCCGAACAAGTTATTATAAGCATCATATTGAGCAGACACAACTGCGTTAAATGTGAAAAAAACATAATATTTATATCTCGCCGACTATTGTGATTAAACACAGCTTAGTGAGCAGTCACCGGAGCCTGCAGTTTCCGTGAAATTACGCTCGTAACCTGTTCCTCGATGTCTGCTCCAGTTTCCAGGGTTCTCGCTTAGAACAATTGTCATAACTTATCTAATACTAAGCATTTTGGATTCAAGTTATATGTTCAGTTTCCTGGAAAATTGATTCCGTTCAAACTTCGCTACAACGTTTAACAACATGTTTGTGCAAAATTCGAGAACTGGCGGTTTCAGGAAATCTACATATTAACACTTATGTGTTTGCTTCTAGTGAATAAATAGCTAAGATTTTAATTGAAAATATCTTTTAGAATTATTAATCAGTCTGGTACAGCTTCGTAGGAAAATATAATTTAGATTTCCGTTTCATTAAAATGTTTACAGAAAAGGCGAACAGAAAATCAATTACGTGCCCTAATTGAATCGAAGAAATCGCGCAGGAGAAATGTAGATATCCAAAATCACATAAAACCGCGCCCATATTTGCTGGGAAAAACCAAAATGCCCCACATGTAATACAGTCAGCCCCATAAAAGTTAATAGGAATACAGGGCGTTATTTGTGCTAGTAATGGATGGGCGATTTGACGCCCTAATGTTATCGGATTCCGTCGGGCCGGCCGTCGATTTGCCTCAATATCCGTCATATGGTGTACACAGACACCAGGCATCGACAAGGCACGCCTATGCGCTATGACTCACGTGATAGTGTTTGAGAATTAATTTGCCGGAAATGGTGTCATAATAGAGGCTTAGTTAATGCTGCAGCAAACAAAGGCATTGAACGTATTTAGAGAGATTGAACGTTCATACATTTTTAGTATAACGATGCGAGAGTAGCTTTCAAAAGTTATTTACCTAATATTTTATTAAACACTTTTCAGAGGCTTGCTTATGTTCTTAATTATCCCTAGCAAATTACAAATGATAGTAATATAAATGGGGAGGTTATGTTACCATGTAAGTGATACAAGATCGAGTTTTCATCGAAAATAAGTGTGAAACGATTCCGACGGCAAATAAATAAATATCAGCTTAACAAGTGTGCAAAAAACGAAAGGAGGCTGGATGACAAAAGTGGATACGGGATATTTAGCGCAAATGGGGGACTTTTGTCCAGCAGTGGACTGCGATAGGTTGAATAGCAAGTGTGCAGGAATTATTTATTTTTCAGTATGTTTATTACATTATTTCAGCAAAGCTTTTATTTGAAAAACCCCGGATCTCCACTAATTGAATACTATCGCTATAATTTAATTTGACATATTTTTAATTTCATGTGCAAATTAGATCGAGATCGAATCACATAAACAGGTGTTGTACACTAAAATAAATAAACTAAAAAATATTGTGAGTTTATTTACTATGGGTATAGTAATAAACTACAATATTTTGTAAACTATTTAAGTTCTGCGACAACTCATAAAAAATCACTTGACCCTGTTCAGAGAATTTAAACTGACTGTCAAATTCGTACCTTCATTTTCGATATGTCATATGAAGTGATACAAGATCGAGTTTTCAAGTTAATATCGACAACTTAAATCATTACTTCGCCTCATTAATATCTGGCCCACAACGTGTTTGGACGAGAGTATTGGTTGGGTTGCACCTTCGCATTTGATACGCCGAATGCATGGACCGTGAACTAGAACTGAAGCTGTTTGGAAATCAATTAATTGAACCCCGTAATGGTTTGCGAATGAAAAATGTTTATGATCTTTCTCGAACGTTGGCTGATAAGTAAAAGTAGAATCTATTTTGGCGGAGCATTTTATAGGTTATGGTTGTTGTGCCAAAAAGACAAAGTATTTGTCATCTATTGGCAGACTTTAATTGTATTGTAACTTGTGCGGTATCGAATGATTAGCTTGTTTAGTTAGTCTGATTTGATCATTTCAATATGAAATTAGTTCATTAATCACATTTTATTATGATTTTGATAGCTACAACTTATATAATTTCCGTTCGATGGTAATAAAATTAAAGAAAGGTCTTCGTGATAGCCATGAATCATGAAATATAAACACAAAGGCGGCCAATTAAGGTACTCAGAAAACTAAAGACAATTAAGTATATTTATTGCAACTAGTGACTTGTTGCTTTGAATTATTTATGATATTTTCCTGAATTTTGGCTCCCTGTTAGCTAAAAAGGAAATAGTGAATTCAGGAAATGCGTTTGATAAGCAATGAAAAGTGAATGGCATTAGATGTAGAATATCGATAGGAAGATCTACTTTTGTGCCTGCCACGAGTATGATATCAAACCGTGATTGTGAAAAAAGTATATATTATTCTATGATGTAAAAAAGTATGGATTCGTAATATGCTCACAAAACAATCGAAAAAAGTGTTCCGAATGCAGTCTCAGCACACATACACATATTTCGCATGAGCGTACATTTACCTAAACAAAAGAGTACAAACTGTACTCTCTTCGGCAGTTCGTTTTTGTATCGTATCTACCTTTATATATATAGTATATATATACAGAATATCATTGGGTATTATTAATAGTCACTTCTCATCAATCAGATTTTTATTGTTATTTTATGTACTAAGTATGTATGTATATTACATTTCACAGTTCATTCTTATTTTGTTATATCTTTATATATGTATCTTTTTGAGTAAGACTGAGAATCGAAGCTACTGCACTGAGGTCTTTTCTTTGGTTGGTTGTAGGAAATGTAGTACTAACCTTTCATTTTTGTTATTTACTTTTATTCAATTTTACAATATGTATTTACATTATTATTTTCATTATTTTCACTCTCGATATCACTATGCATTGTAACTCTCGATTCTTTCAGCCGCAATAACTTCGGTCCGGGAAACTTTATATGAACCGGACCATTGCATTAGATGCCATATCATTTTCCTTCATTCTCCATCCAATCTTTATATTTTTCACCCTTTTTAGAGATTTAAATCGCTTTTTCATTTATTGACATGTTTTATATAATCTACGTTTCCCTAGCAACGTTCAATTTACTCTTAAATCCCTATTTTAGCTATATGACCTACGTTAAAATCTAATTTATTTCGAAATTAAATAGAAATGATTTAAATTTGACGGTGTCAAAGGCTGATATAAATAGAGGCCTTTGGCTGCTGTAGGATGCTTTTCGATTCATTCTTTTACCAGTTCTTTTGGATTATTTTACTAGTCTCATACGAGTCTATTCTTTGTGGAGAATATTATACCAAACTCTCATTTACATTTCTACAAATCGCTGCTGCCGCTGCTGCTGCGAGGCTGTTACGTGAGAAGCCAAACTATTGGAGCTTCGGGTGTCCTATTCGCCGAGCTGACGTGAACCAGGTGCCAGTGAATCCCTGGAAACGCCCTAAACTACGCAGGCCCTGTGCAATCAAGCCTCCACGGCGACTCAACTCTCTGCCCGTGCCATAGTGCTCATCCCTGCGGTTTACCGGTGCATCCTAAGCTGTAGAAGACGAACAAGGAAGATACAAGCTACCACACTATACACCTTCTCATTTATACCTCTCACTCTACACCTCCACTCATTCCCATCCGTGTTTAATTATTATGTATTAGGTCTTTTATATTAAATTCCATATCCCTATTATTGGTCTTCTCATTTGTCGCTTCACGACAAATTGGTACTTTATTCAATTTTACAATATGTATTTACATTATTATTCATCATTTTCACTTCGATTCACTATGCATTGTAACTCTCGATTCTTCAGCCGCAATAACTTCGGTCCGGGAAATTATATGAACCGGACCCATTGCATTAGATGCCATATCATTTTCCTTCATTCTCCATCCAATCTTTTATATTTTTCACCCTTTTTAGAGATTTAAATCGCCTTTTTCATTTATTTGACATGTTTGTTTATATTGTTACGAGCTAGGGTTCCGGATACATTATTGCCAAACACGAAGAATAACACGGTAACACACTTTATTAATTAACCAATATTAATCACACACAACACTAATTACACTTACACTCGTACTAATTAATCAATTAACGCACGCACTAAAATCCGTAATTAACACTGCACACTATAACACAACACTTTCCGCACACACACGTAATAATCACACGTTAACTCTTCACACTGTTATATCACACTCGACGATCCCTTAGATATCGCTGTATCACTCGCTTCTTCCTTGTAGTCGCAGGTATTTCGCTCTTCGTTCGCTCTTGAGTAGAACACAAGACTCCCGGCGCACCCGTCGGCCCGCCTTATATACCTGTCCGGCCGCTGAGCTCGAAGCGTCGACGTCATTCTACATAGTTCGCGAATTATCTAGAACATACTACACTCTTTGCTATTTGACAATTCGCATGTCATACTCTATGGATTGTCTGTGGACTGACGTCACATATTAGCCGCCATATTTAATGACATTTTAAATACGTCAATTCGTAACACTGCCCCTTCCAAGAAATGCTCGTCCCGAGCATTATCTCCATAGAAACGCGCTAATCGATCCACATGAACAATCTTGGATGCTCCTCGTGGGTGCTTGCGTATACGGTACGTGACGTCGTTAATTTTGGTTATAACTTGTACGGTCCATCCCATTTGGCTTGAAGTTTGGGAGACTTTCCTTTGCTTCGAAGTGGGTTATGTAGCCATACCAATGAACCTTCTTCAAAACCTTGATTGTTTACGTTGCGATCGTAACGTGTTTTGGTCCTTTCTGATGACTGCTGACTTGACTGTCGAACATGCTCATAAACGTCATTCATCTTATCTCTTAAATCACTTACGTACTCCGTTATACTACGAGGTGTATCAGGAGGTATTCCAGTAATAAGGTCAGCAGGCAACCTTAATTCTCGACCGAAATTTGCAAATGCTGGGGTTACGGATGTGCTTTCATGGATAGCGCTTCGGTAAGACAAGAGGAATGGCTGTATATGCTTATCCCAATCCTTCTGTCTGCTATCTACAACCAAGTATCTCTCAAGCGTTTGGTTAAAACGCTCTACCATTCCATCCGATTGTGGGTGATAAGAAGTTGTTCGTGTCTTGTGGGCACCCATTACACGACAAGTCTCCTGAAAAACTTGCGATTCAAAGTTTCTTCCCTGGTCGGTGTGGATTTCTAAGGGTACCCCAAACCGACAAAAGACTTCTTGAACGAGCTTGTCGGCAACTGTAGTAGCTTCTTGATTAGGTATCGCGAAAACTGGCCACTTCGTGAATAATCCATGACAACCATGAAGTATTTGTTGCCGCTCTCACTGACGGGAAACGGCCCCGCCACATCTAATGCTATACGTTCCCATGCTCCCACATTGTATAATTGCATCGCACCTCGGCTGCGTGTATGTGGTCCCTTTACAGCAGCGCAGCTAGTACATTTGCGACACCAATCTTCAACATCAGCCCGACAGTGAATCCAATAAAATCTTTCACGAATTCTCAGTAAAGTCCTTTTTACTCCCAAATGGCCGCCGGAACATCCATTGTGATATAGCTGCAATACTTCCGGTACTTTACTTTTCGGAACCACCATTTGTAGATGACAGTTATCACCGCGAGTACTTTCCCATTTTCGGCAAAGGACGCCATCTTGGATGAGCAAACTATTCCATTGTGCCCAATAACTCTTCGTGACAGAGCTCATAGAGGCGACAGTACTCCAGTTGGGCCGAGGAGTGCTAGCTTCAATCCACTCGAAGATGGGCTTTATGTCCCTGTCATCCTTCTGCGCCTGTCGTAATGTTGACCTCCATTCATCGCTTATGTTTGTTTTGATCACTCGAATGGGAACTTCTTCTTTGGCTTCTTGCCGAACACAGTGCTTGCAATCCTCGGAACAAGGTCTTCTTGAGAGCGCGTCGGCGTTACCATGTGACTTTCCGCTTCGATGTTCTATCACAAAGTCAAACTCTTGAAGTAATTCAATCCATCTGGCCACCTGTCCTTCAGGATTCTTAAACTGTAAAAGCCATTTTAATGCAGCATGATCAGTGCGTAGACGGAACTTACGCCCTAACAAATATTTATTAAAGTGCTGTAAAGTCTTAACCACAGCAAGAAGCTCCCTTCTGGTGACACAGTAATTTCTCTCTGGTTTGGATAAGGCCTTACTAAAGTAGGCAATCACAACTTCATGCTCTCCTTTCCGTTGCGATAATACACCACCAATTCCAGTATTACTGGCATCTGTGTCGACGATGAATTCATTCTTTGTATCAGGGTAACCTAAAATCGGTGCATCACAAAGATGTTTCTTCAACTCGTGGAATGCGATTTCACATTGTTCATCCCAACGGAAAGTTCGTTTCTCCTCCGTTAGCTTGTGCAATGGTCTGGCAATATCGGCAAAATTCTTGACAAAGCGGCGATAGTAAGAGCACAGTCCAAGAAAAGCTCTCACCTGGGTCTTGTCTTTTGGTACTGGCCAATCTTGTACAGCCTTAATCTTCTCCGGATCTGTTCGCACTCCATCTTGAGAAACCACATGACCCAAAAAGGTTACTTCCCGCCGAAAGAATGAGCATTTCTTCGGGTTCAGCTTTAAATTAGCTCCTTTTATCTTCAAGAGAACCTTTTCCAGATTCCTGAGGTGTTCCTGGAAGGTGCGGCCTACAATAATCACGTCATCTAAGTATACTAGACAGGCGTCTCCAATCAAGCCAGTAAGCACTAATTCCATTAATCTCTCGAAAGTAGCAGGAGCGTTGCACAAACCGAATGGCATGACCGTAAATTGCCATAAACCTTTGCCTGTTGAGAAGGCAGTTTTCTCTTTGTCCCTGGCATCGAGTTCCACTTGCCAGTACCCGCTCTTCAGGTCTAACGTGGTAAACCACTTCATTCCTGTCAGCGTGTCCAGCGTGTCATCGATTCTCGGAAGCGGGTAGCTGTCCTTCTTTGTAATGTCGTTTAACCGCCTATAATCTACGCAAAACCGTAGGCTACCGTCTTTCTTCTTCACAAGGACAACAGGTGAACACCATGGGCTAGACGAGGGTTCGATGACGCCATCTTTTAGCATCCCATCGATCATGGCCTCAACCTCCTTTTCACGGGCCACTGGTAATCTTCTCGGTCTCTGGCGGATTGGTGCCTCGTTGCCAGTATTAATTTTGTGTCTTACTAACCCAGTTTTCCCAATATCCGCATCATTTGTAGAGAAAACGTCGCTATACTTGACCAACATTCCTTCGGCCATCCTTCTTTCTTCGTTCGTCAAGTACTGTTGACATTCCTCAAAGACCCGTAGAAACATCAATGCCTGGGTCGGGTCTTTTGCCAGAGCTGGGTAGGTCTTCACATCGACGCAGCCACGCTACTCCGTCACAAGTGCCCATGATGGTACCCTTCTTAATTACTTGTTCCTCAGCGGAAAGGTTTAATACACGTACCGCTGCAACTTTACTAAATTTCACAAGACTTCGTGCCATCTTCCACGGTGTTAAATGATTTGAACTTTCTATAAGCACACAACGATGTTCTTTGCCAGAATAATGTGGAAGACGTACTGGAACTATAGTTTCGGACCTGGGTAAAAGCACTGTTCTTCGTAAGCAGTACACATTTCCTGATGAAGCACCTTCCATCATCAGTTCTTCTGTGCCACATTTCATAACACCTTCATTAATCGATCTTGCAGTCATGATTTCGCATAAAATCTAGGCCCAATATGCAATCATCGACGATATCTGCTATAATGACTCGATGTCCATACACGTTGTTGCCTAACCTGAACTCCACATTTCTACAGCCATGTACGGGCAGATGCTGACCAGTAGCTGTTACCAGTTGAAGATGGTCGAAGTTCCCGCTGTTGCCCCCAAGAAGACGATTTGCTAATTGAGAACTGACGACCGTACGTGAAGCACCAGTATCCAACGTTAGCCTGCACGATATCCCGTTGATTTCACCTCTTATTATCAGGCTGTTCCCGTCTTGAGCTTGGCGAATCGAAATCTTCGGGGCTCGACGAACACCAGCCAGCACCCGCCCCACGGTCCTGGCACTTATTCGTTTCCCTGTTGATGTTGGGCAGTTGTATTTGCCGCCCTTTCTTCATGATCCTCAGTCCGCCTAGCGCTAATTTGTTTGCGGCAGTTCAAGCGGAGATGGCCTTTGAGCCCACATGAATAACATCTAGGGATAAATCTCCGCAAAGGTTCACACTCAGCCGTTTCAACAACTTCCCTGATGCGGTGGGTTCTTTGATCTTGTCGTACGGCTTCCACTTCCAACGCATGGGCCAAAGCGTCCTTTAGCGTAGCATGATGTCCAAGTCGCACAGCTGCCCTCACCTCCAAATCCCGGATGCCATCCACAAAGGCCTGCACCAACATCTTCTGGGATAGTATGGGCTCTGTTCGATATGCTTTACGAACAAGCTTCTCGATTTCCAATCCCCACTGTTGTAAATTCTCACCAACGCGCTGGACCCGTTCTTTAAGCTGCGCGCGAAACACATGTTCCAAATGAGCATCACCAAACCTGGATTCCAGTGCTTGCACCAACTGCCCATATGTCACATCTTTGCCAAGAGTTTCAAGCACCGACAACGCTTCGCCCCGTAGGCCCAGTGTTAGCGCCGTCAAAGCTTGGGATTCCGACCACGAGTTTGTTTCCTTAACCACCTCGAACTGTAGATTGTACGCCGACCAAGACGTTGTCCCATCGAATGGCGGCACTTTAACGCCTTTTGTTGAAGGCGCGCAACCAACGGATTGCGGCTACCGTTGGTGATCTTTAGCTCCTTCACTTCTTTCTTGATGTCGGCAATCTCGCTGAAAGCTTCCGTAATCTGTTTCTCATGATGGCCGACTTGCTCCTTAACTTCTTGAAGATCCTTCCCAAACTTGCTATGGATATCCTTGATAAGGAGCATTTGTTCCTCTTGTCGACGAGCCTGCTCTTCCTTGTCGACCTGCAGCTGCGCCTGTAACTGTCGAGCTTGCTCCTCCTGTCGGCGAGCCTGTTCCTCCTGCCGGCGAGCTTGTTCCTCCTGTCGGCGAGCTTGTTCCTGTAGCAACGCCATCAATGCAGCCATATCGAAAGTGGACGCTGCAGAGGCCGTAGATGGTCCCGGCACACCTTCTGTTGCAGTCGCTGGGCTGCCCGATGATGGCGACTCTTCAAACCGGCTCCTGTCCATAGCGGCTTGTCGCTGGCTTCTAGTACGAACAACGTCCGTATCTTCCTTCGGTAGCACAGGCATAATTTATCCCACTTCTGACACCAAATGTTACGAGCTGGGGTTCCGGATAAATTATTGCCAAACACGAAGAATAACACGGTAACACACTTTATTAATTAACCAATATTAATCACACACAACACTAATTACACTTACACTCGTACTAATTATACAATTAACGCACGCACTAAAATCCGTAATTAACACTGCACACTATAACACAACACTTTCCGCACACACACGTAATAATCACACGTTAACTCTTCACACTGTTATATCACACTCGACGATCCCTTAGATATCGCTGTATCACTCGCTTCTTCCTTGTAGTCGCAGGTATTTCGCTCTTCGTTCGCTCTTGAGTAGAACACAAGANGTCAAATAGCAAAGAGTAGTATGTTCTAGATAATTCGCGAACTATGTAGAATGACGTCGACGCTTCGAGCTCAGCGCCGGACAGGTATATAAGGCGGACCGACGGGTGCGCCGGGAGTCTTGTGTTCTACTCAAGAGCGAACGAAGAGCGACTACAAGGAAGAAGCGAGTGATACAGCGATATCTAAGGGATCGTCGAGTGTGATATAACAGTGTGAAGAGTTAACGTGTGATTATTACGTGTGTGTGCGGAAAGTGTTGTGTTATAGTGTGCAGTGTTAATTACGGATTTTAGTGCGTGCGTTAATTGATTAATTAGTACGAGTGTAAGTGTAATTAGTGTTGTGTGTGATTTAATATTGGTTAATTAATAAAGTGTGTTACCGTGTTATTCTTCGTGTTTGGCAATAATTTATCCGGAACCCCCAGCTCGTAACAATACATATAAAAACTAGAAAACACCCATACCAATACAGGTTCATGCACACAAATGTTGGTACTTTCGGTGAGTTGATAGTGCGGGTGAATTATAAATAAAAGATGTCAAGATAATCTGTCTGAAAAAAACGTTTCCCCAAAACACATCATACAACGGATATTAGATAAGATCCTCGTATACTTACCCCAAATTGCTTTTGTAATAATGATATCATTTGACAATCGTGTCACCATTTAAATCCGACATCAGATTTGTCCTTTCTATAATTATTTATATTCTTTATTTCTAGTACATACCTTTTCACCATCGGCTTCGTCATCACTGTCGCCTTCCAATTCTTTTAACATCATCGCAAAATCTTTTCCAGATTTAACAAGCTCATCAAAAGTTCCCATATTTTCTATGGCGCCCTTGAAATTATATAAAAAATACGAAATAAACATTTTGGGGTTTATAATTGTTCACTTAGGTATTTTATTGAAATTAGGTCTGAACTTTTCATGTCAATGATATGACGTTTGGTGGAGTGATCAATGGCGAAGGTACACCTGAGTCAACCCGAAGTTCGGAGTTTGGATTCCGGTAGAGGCAGATGTCATTAATAAACAATTATATCCTCTCGTCAGTTACGACTGCTTTAGTTCTCGATTTATCAATATTCAAAATATGAACTTTTGACCTTATGGTTTAAGAAATTGTAATATGGATACTAGGATTACTCCTAGTATCCATATTACAATTTTAATAATATATATATTATACATATTTTCACCTAATACCTCACTAGGTATAAGGTGAAAATATGTGTGTGTGTGTGTTTGCATATGTAACTACATATGCAAACGTGTAATTATTATTTTTTTTTACGCAAAGGAGTTAAGTCTTACCTCATTTAAAACAATGATCTGGTTGGCGTCTTTAAGGTAGTGTATCTGATGTGTAACGAGCAGAACGGTGCGATCGCGAAGCAAGCCCCGGATGCAATTGTCAAATAACAGGCGTCCCACATTTGCATCTACCGCTGACAGCGGGTCATCCAATAGATATATATCAGCCTATAAAAATATACAAAATCATAGATTTAGTACAAGATTCTAACATTGAACATTAACATTGTACACTTTTCCAATCATCATCAGCACATTGAACGTCCCCACCGAGGGGCACCAGCTAACCCGTAAGGGTGTTTAGGCCTTAGTCGTCCATGCAGGCCCAGTGCGGATTGGCCTACTTCACGCACAACCTTTGAATCTCTTCGCAGGCGTGCGCAGGTTTCCTCACGATGTTTTCCTTCACCGTAAGAGTGTCGGATAACGGACATATAATTTCGAAAATTCGAAAACACATTGGTACTTGGCGGGATTTGAACCTCAGCCCTGCCGGTAGGAGGGCAACAGTTCACACCATTGAGCCACCGATGCTCTTTTTCCATACCTATTATCATTTAAGAGTAACCGAGCGTAACCCGCTGCGATGGCCCATTGAACGCTGCCGTATTAACAAAACTTCGTGATCCTACAGGCGCGCTACGTTTTAGACTTCAAAGTGTATGATATCAACGCTCATAAAATTGTTAAGTAAGACAAGGTACATATTTACACGGCAAAATTGTGGTCCAACTATAAAAGGCCCACTTATCATTATATACCTCTTATAACATTACTATTTAATAAATGATATAGCAGAATACCTTCTAGCAGATCATTAAACTTTGCATTCTCATTGTAGGCTTGCCACTAGGCGGCTGCTTAATACTGAATACGGTTATTTTGTAATAGACTGAAATAAATATATTCGTAATAAATAAATAGAGCGCCGGTGGCTTCGCATGGACGACTAAAGCCTACACACCCTTTACGGGTAGGCTCGTGCCCCTCGGTGGGGACGTATATAACCTGATGATGAAATACATCCATGGATGTTAATTAAAAATGCAACACTTAAAAATATACGTAAGCTGGCTAGTGGTGTAAAAAATACAACTCGACTCTTTTTCGGATAGCATTGACGCGGCGCGAGCGAGCGGTACTTTACCGCCATCCCATTTCACAACAATTCCAGCGAGGTCGTTAAACGTCAAACGGTGTTACATACCGTTAACCCTATTTCTTTTTGCAAAACACTACATCAACATGGTATATAGCTTACTTCTCTGTAGACGGCTCTGGCCAAGTTGATTCTGGCTCGCTGCCCGCCAGACAGCGAGACGCCGCGCTCGCCGACAAGCGAGAGGTCTCCGTACGGGAACTGCTTGAAATCCGGACCGAGGCAGCACGCACTGCAAACCTAAATTAAAAATTATCGGCTAAATTAATCTAGCAAAAAACCATAAGAAAATTACACTATTATTATTTGCATGATAAATCAATTGAATACAAATTTGAAACCCATCTACTTCCAAAATTAAGTGATTATTAAAACCTTAGAGAGGCCTGGGCCCTGCAGGGAGACGTAATAGGCTGATGATAAAAACCCACATATCATAATAAAAACACCAATCAATTTAAGAATAAATATTTTATAAAAAGTACATAACGTGTTGATAACTCAATCAAAATATGTTCATTTTTTGATAAGTTCCGAACAGCTTATCTAACGTTATCCATTGACAAATTTTAAGGATATTGTATATCATCAAAATTATCTGTTGCAATAAGATCTCCAAATGAGTTTTCGATCCTATCCTATCTACAACTCATTTTGAGGGGATGACTGGGCTTTAATGGTTAAACTTATATTTCATAGACAGGAAAACAAAAAGGTCTTCATCAAACGCAATTCTTTATATTCATAAGATTGCTCCTTAATCAGACTGTGTATAAGTTTGACTTCTCTTATAAGACAGGCAATGAAATATGCTATTGTTATTTTGATTAAAAACAAATTTTAGGTTACAAGTTAGCAACTAACAAAAACTATGACTTTCGCGAACGCTGGTAAGCTACGATTGCGCCATTCAAACCGTAGACTTATTAGCAATAAAGTAAGTAAGTTTTGTTACAATAACACCATTTCAATACTGCCTACCTCTTTGTACTTCTCAGATTCGTATGGCAAACCAAACAGTATGTTTTCGCGTACAGTGCCCGGGAACAGCCACGACTCCTGGCAAGCATAGGACACGGTGCCATTGACATTTATGTTGCCCGACTGCGCAGGGAGTTCCTTGAGGAGCAGTTGAAGCAGCGATGACTGAAATAAAAATATATATTTAACTTACTTGCTTTTTGTGTCAATATAGAATATTACAATGAAAATGCCCTTGACAACATCGATATATATTTCAATGTAATATCGTTTCGAAAACTCCTATGTTAAATACGTCGAAGTCAAATATGACGTCAATTATCACTTAAGGTCCCATCAGAAAATTTCTGGCGTTGTTGTAAGTTCAAAGATGAACATCTGTGATTTTTCTCGGTACCAAGTTACGTCATAAAAACATCTAAATGTATGTATTATTCGGATTTAATGTAAAATTTTCCCTTTTAATTTTTGACACTATGTACTTACTTTCCCAGAACCGACTGGACCGATAACTGCGCACAGTTTTCCGCGACGCACCCGCATTGACAAGTTCTTTAACGTGGCTTCGTTCGGGCTTCCTTTTCCAAGAGGCTGTCACTCCCAATACCTCTATGGCGTATTCACTATTTTTGTTTATCACACTTGTCTTAGGCACTGTTGTGAAAAATATCACCGGTGAAAAAATTATAATGGCATTAAAAAGGTGTTAAATACAAAAATCTCGAACTTAAGCTTCAGAATTCAATCTACCCTCGCCGTTCTTGGTACATCCTGTTAAACAACGAACAAGGGCTGGTAAATCGCCATGCTGCTAGTGTATGTCACTAGACATGGTGGTAACAAATTAAACATCTGGATGATGAAAATCTCCTAAGCCTACACGCCTAGGGACAACAACTGGAATACTGGGTCAATTAGCAATGGGTAACGCCAATTATAAAATATAACTGCTCTTATTATGAGCTAAGATTTTTTTATTTATTATTATGTATGGTACAAAAGTACTTTATTAGATATATTATTGATGTGTGACGTCACTATGAAATAATATATTATCGTGTAAAACGTATGGAAATAAACAGGTTAGACAAATATTCATAATTTAATTGGGTTACGTTGTTAATTTTTTGCTTTGTAATCATTATTGTTAGCAAAACATTGCAAATGATAACATAAGTACGAAATAACGTCACAAGATAAAATAAGTGATAGAGTAATGAAATTGATTAGTCATTGTTAGTGTTACAACTTAATATGTTAATTGTTGCAAAATACTTGTACCTTCTTGTTGGAGAGTGATGTAAACTTTTGCGGCTTAATATCTTGAGATTTTCCGTTTTGTTGAGAATTGAATATATTATATTTGTTCTTTCAAGTTCGAAATTGCTGAATTTTTCTCTTCATCTGTGTAGAAAATGTCAAAAAGTTCTTCAGTCCTTAGTCCGAATTGCAAAAAAAAACATATACACACACATTTATAGTAGGTTGTGACATTTTCAATTTCACATTATTCAGTGTCATATTTGTGTTGGATTTGTTTAAGCCAGACTTCAATGTCCCGCTGGAAAGCGTAGGGCAAAGACCTCCTCTATCTGGATGGTGTGGGTACTATTTTTATAAACACTAGATGCGCCTCTGCTTCCGCGGGTATTTGACTTTTTACCGTATGTTTTTATTCTCATTTTTTTTAAATAACATATAGCCTATGTTACTCAAGGTGAATTTAGCATTCCATGGTTTATGTATTACATAATATAAACTCAACATACACACAAAAATCGAAATCTGTCCTCTTTAATTATAATAGTGTAGATAATAGATAGGAACTCACCCATTACCAGGAAATTCTGGATACGCTCAAGAGAGACCAACATTTCCGATATTGATGCGAAAGTCATTGGCAAAATCAAAGTCAAACTAAGCTGGATTGTGCTGAGAAATTGTTGGATGGGGTATATCTAAAACATGAAAAAATAACACTCCAGATACGAAGCATTTAGTCAAATCTAAATTTAAATTCATAGCTATACAGTACCGTAGTAGCCGAGACCATGTCTTGATTCCACAAAATTAGGGTGATTATGGTGACGAACAGAATAGAGCGTTCCGTAAAGAGCATGAAACCGAGGAAAACGCTCCGTATAAAGATAGATTTCTTGAGAGCACTCAATTCATATGCCGTGCCGCTTTCACTAATAATTCAAAGGGCTTCTCCCAGGCGTACATTTTAATGACCTGCAAAATAAGCAGCCGTTTAAAATATCTCGTTCAAATACCGTGTACGTACCATGCAATACGGTTATGAAGAGCACTGATTTTAACTTAACGCAACTTAACTTTCAAAGCTTAATCATCATAATATTACCTGTAATATATTATTTCATTAAACATACAAATACCAGTAATGCGCGTTAGGGTTATAAGAAGAAAACAATAAAATAAATCAATATGTTTTGCGAAGTATACAGTTTTAATGCTTCAAATGATTGGAAAATGTTTGCTTGAATAAGCAAACACGCACAAGGGTAATAATATACTTTATATTTGATTTGCACGTTATCGACACAAATACATTAAGTAAACTAGCTATATTAAATATATCGCTTGTATGTTTGATTACAAAAATCCTTTACATGAATATTGAAATAATATAGGAGATAATTAGAGACTAGATGGTAGACTCGGTACTGAGTCGTCCCGTGAAATAGAAGTACTTTGTATTTCTGTTTAGATATGAGGGCACTGTAACTAGTAAAGTACCGGGCTAAGGCCGTATTCTAGAACGAGACGCAAGCATACATCTTCACTTAAATAGAGATAGAAAGGGATGCTTTCTATTTCAATTTAAGAAAAGTTAAACGTTTCACGAGTCTCGTTCTAGAATACGGGCCTAAAAGACCTAACATATGTTGCGGCCCGGCACACGCCGGTTACGCGAATAGGGACTGAGCGAAGCTACAGGGACACGCGACGATAGACCCCGCCGGCAGGGACGGAATCTCTGTTGTCAGTTGGTACAGTGTCTTAGCTATTTCGGTTGCCAATGCGGCGGCGACCGTGATAGGGTCTGTCTATCGGTTGTTGGTCTTATTAAATGCCGCTGTCATATTCAGGCGTATCACTTACCATCAGGCGCGGACCCAGACCGTCCTGTCCACTTTGAAACATAGAAAAATATTTTAGTATAAACAAAAAGCTACATACCCATAGGTATGAACAATGTTTATAATGTACTCATCAGCCTTTAAGGTCCCTCTACAGGGTGCAAACCTTCTCGATTAGCATAGCTATGTGAGTAATAATGTGCTAGGAGAAAGCTAAGTATTCTGTGTAATTATAATAATTTTATTGGATCGCTGTATGTACGACTATATTGCACAAGTTGTAACGTTATACGTATTTATTTAAATAAAATACTAAATATTTAATTACAACTTAATTATTAACATAGCTTAACCTATTAAAATCAATAAATTGCCATCATAATTAATAAAATTTCCACTTATCGTATTATAATAATATTGTTACATTTAATATTAACTACTTAAAATTTGTCGCACTGAACCCTAAAAACAATTTCTATTCAATCCTTTGTTTCTTTTGTTAGAAAACATCATACGATCTCGAAGGCGGGACTTACTACCTCATTAGTATTGTTCAAAACATCGTATGATCTTAGGGGCAGAGCTTACAACGTCATCGGCTTTGTTTAGAGACATCGTATGATTTTTGTGGGCAGGCTTACGAAGCCGTCTCGCGCGCCGTGATAATTGAAATAGCTCTGACCCTGGTAGGAGCGACATTCGACGTTCGGGCATAACATTCATTGTTCGGGCTGAACATTTGTTGGACCGCCATTTACGTTCCGGTGCTCTCGTGCTGCCACCGCGTCCCTGTACGTGCGGTCACCTACCACCTTCGGCCGCCTTCTCCAAGGAAGTCAGGGACCACGAAAGCAAACCTTAGCCGGGCCTTACTCACCCACGCCCTGTACCTTTTTTTATATTAAATAAATACTTTTGTGTTCGCGAATTTTAATTTCATTTGATTTCATTATATTATATATATATTAACTTAAATTCTCATAACGCAAAGATTATCAGTACTAACCTGAATTCCATATAATTCACTCATTAATTTGATCCGCTTATCAGTCCTCGCGGCAACTGTGTGTCGGACTACAGCAGTCGCTTTCGTAAGAATAGCTAAAAAATAACTTTGTATTATTAAATACTCAATTCAAGCAAAGACGATTTTTTTTATTTTCAGAATAATTATCTGTTTTATTATCAAAAGTCTTCGTTTTTTTATTATTTTTATTATTATCATGAGGTTGGTAAAAATACAAACTTGGGAAGCTTTCGCACTAGAGATAAGTATGAATGTTCGTTGTTCTTTATGTATGCTGTGTGTTTGAAAGCAATAACCATTATGAAAAAGCAATCTGATGGTAGAAATTAAAACACATAACACAGACTATATGGTGAAAAACAAAATAAGCTCTGCCTGAAAGTATTTAGACCGTCTAAGTCGTTTAATTTAACATTTACTTACACACTGGGTTATCAGTTATCACCTTACTTAACAGTGGGCTTAACGTGGAATAAAATTCGACTACATACTGTGATTTAGCTATATACCTAGCGAAACAAAGAGGATGATTTATAGTCTAACGAATGTAAGAAAACTACTTCGACAAATTTCAGCGGCAAAATTAGTAAGAATTAACTGAGTCTTTTAGAAACCTTCATTTCTAAAAATTAAATCAATGACTGTGTAACAAATAAAATATCTTACGGTGAAGGAAACATCGTGATAAAACCTGCGCACGCACTGGGCCCGCGTGGACGACTAAGGCCTATACACCCGCTACGGGTAGGCTCGTGCCCCTCGGTGGGGACGTTTAATGAGCTGATAATGATGATGTCATTTTCGTAACCGTAAAATACAGTAGGGAAACGCAATAAAAACGTTACATTATAAAAGTACCTTTCTATTATAAAGGGCTTGTTATGTTGCTATAATTACGGGTGTAATAATCAAGTATAACCTATAGTGCTGTGAAAGATATGAGAGTTGATAAGGATGGCAAATAATGATAAGGGTTCAGGTAAGGAATTTACGCAGGGAGCTCGTTAAGTTCCAAATCTCAGCATGACTTAGCACTTTTGAGGTTGAGTATGGTATATGTGTTCTTATACTTCTAATGGCACATATAAATGCTTTATTAATTGATTAAAGTAGGTATATCTCATGTATCTGAAAGTAACAAAGTGAGAGATGGGTATTAATCTATTTTATTTTGAAGCACCTAGGAAATGTTTCGGTGGCGTGTCATGGTTTAAAATACGAACTGAAACTGTAGTATATAGGAAAGATCATTCGGCACATATTTTAGAAATGTAAACCAAGTTTAGCGGTGTATCCCGCCGAAATATAAAATCCCGTAGAAAATCCAGCCACAGATTATAGAAAAACTAAAATAACCGTGTTACATCAAAATATTAATAGTATCTGTAGAAAACTTGACATTATAGAACTGTCATTAGGTGAATTATGTGACAATAACAAGGAGGTCGATGTATTATGTTTTTCTGAAACTTTTGTAAGAGCTGGTTCGGAAGCAAATATAGTGTTATCTAACTACAAACTAGTTTCGGCCTACTGTCGGGACCAAAAGAGAGGTGGAGTTTGTATTATGGTGAAGAAAATGTGGGAAACTAAAAACTTAAATATTTGTACTGAATTAGCAGTCAAATGGTACTTTGAATGCTGTGGCATTGAAGTAGTAGGTATGAATTTGATTATTTGTACAATGTATAGGATTCCAGAGAATACAAAGTTTTCTATAGGAATTTTTCTACATAAACTTGATAGGCTCTTACACTACTTGACAAGTAAATATCAACGTAAGAAAATTGTACTATGTGGCGATTGGAATCTAGACACCATTAAACCCGACAATAATACCAAAAACCTTTTAGATTTGTTAGAGAGTTACAGTTTCCAAGTGCATATCAAAAAACCAACGAGAGGTATGGCTTGCTTGGACCAAATTGCAAGTAATATTAAATGTGTTGAACCAAACATACATTACTTAGGCCTCTCAGACCATGAAACAGCACAAACTTTAACATTTACGGTAAATAAATGGAAAGGCTATAGTACATGGTTTGAATACAAGCGGGATTATTGTCCGGATAATTTAAAGAAGTTTTGTGATTGTATTTATAGTTTGTCATTTTCTGAAACAATGGAAGCAACCACAGTAATGAATCTTTCAGTAAGTTTTACAACATATTCTGTCTGTTTTATGAGTTATGTTTCCCTAAAAGAAGAGTTAAAGTAGATAACAAGCCATTGAAGTTAAAATGGATTACAAAAGGGTTAAAAAGATCATGTAAAATTAAAAGACAGCTTTATCTTAAATATCGGTCTAAAAAAATATTAAGAATAAAAGGGAATATTTAAATCACTTTCACAAGTACAGTAACATATTAAAGAAATGTATTTATAAAGCACAAAGAATGAACTGTAGCAAGTTCATTCAGGAAAGTAAAAATAAGTGTAAAGCTACATGGGACGCTATTTCTTCAGATGTAGCACCAAACATATTAAATAATCAGTTTGACAAGATTAATTATAATAATAAGACATACACAGATTCTCTGGACATTTCTAATTTGTTTAATAACTATTTCATCAATATGACTAGCCAACAGACATTTAATGACAATTTTACTCATAAAAATATTTCAAATTCTAATGCAAATACAATATTTCTAAAACCAGTAACTGAAAATGAGACATATAATATAATAATGTCCTTAAACAATAGTAAATCATGTGGATTTGATGGCATTGTTACAAGGGTTCTTAAGATGTGTGCTAGCGCTATAAGTCGACCTCTTACTCATATAATTAATCTCTCCTTTGCTGAAGGTGTATTTCCAGAACAATTGAAACTTCTAATTGTAAAGCCTTTACATAAAAAGGGGGATAAAAGTGATATTTCCAATTATAGGCCTGTCACGCTAGGATCTATACTTTCAAAGATTTTTGAGAAGGCAATGCTTATTAGGTTGAATGAGTTTATTGAGATACACAACATATTGCAGAATAATCAATTTGGGTTCCGTAAGAGAAGGTCAACATCGCTTGCTTGCTTTGATTTGGTGAAGTATATTACTGATAGTATAAATAATGGCGCATCTGTAATGGCGGTGTTTCTTGATATGAGTAGCGCTTTTGACTTTGTGAATCATGACAAGCTTTTGAAAAAACTAGAGTCATATGGTATCAGAGGGAAGGCATATAATTGGATTGAAAGTTACTTGAGAAATAGGAAACAATGTACGGAAGTAACTAAATTGGTACAGACAAAAAAAAGTATCACAAGGGTAACATGCAGGTCTCAATCATTAATTAGGGTGTCCGGAGTACCACAGGGAAGCTTGATTGGGCCATTGTTATTTCTGTTATATGTAAACAGCCTCCCAAATGCTACAAAACATAAATGTTTGCTCTATGCAGATGATACCACTATTGTTATAAAAAATAAAAATGATAACCTTATGGAGAAATCGGCAAACGAAGCTGTGGGGGATATAATAGGTTGGTTAAATGCAAATAGCTTACATGTAAACTTGGGCAAAAGTAAAGTCATGCAATTTCTCTCATATAATAATAACAAGCCCAAATTAAAAATCCAGTACAAAAATGTAACCATGGAGGAAGTTCATAATTTTAAGTTTTTAGGATTAAACTTTGACACTCATCTAAACTGGAAGGAGCATATCAACAGTTTGGGTAAAAAGCTCCAACGTTTTGCTTTTGCTATAGCCAGGGCTCGGCAAACCATTTCAAGTACGGCAGCACTCACTGCATACCATGGTTATGTATCATCAGTACTTAGGTATGGGATTGTCATGTGGGGTAACTCAGTGGAAGTAGAAAGAGTATTTAAACTACAGAAAAGGTGTATAAGAGCGTTAGGTAATGTATGGTACATGGATAGCTGCAAACCTCTTTTTAAAAAATTTGGCATACTTCCATTACCGTGCATATACATAAGAGAAGTCTGTCTATATGTAAAAACGTTCCCGACCTATTACAAAACTAGGGAGGAAACGACAACAAGACATACTAGACAACAGTACAGAGGCTTAATGTATCAACCTCCTTGTTGCAAAAATATCTATAAAAGAAACGCTTATAACATGAGCATTGAAATTTATAATCGTCTTCCGGCTGAGCTTAGGATGCTACATGGTTCCTTATTTAAAACTCAACTGACGAAGTGGTTAATGGATAAATGTTTTTATAGTGTTAAGGAATATATGGATCGCCAATTTTAATTTAATATTTCTTTGAATCTTTATTTTATTTATATTATTATGAAACTGACATACCGATGAATTAATAGAATTTATATGTACTATAACAATTATTAAGAATGATATTAATTCGTTATTTTTCATTTAAAAAAAAAATCTAATAATTTTTTGTTAGGTTTTATGTTTGCATGCCTGCGAGCAGGCTAAACACACTGGGCCTATGTTATATAATATCACCTAAATATGTACTGTGTTTTCGCAAATAAAAGCTTTTGACTTTTGACTTTGACTTTTGACTTGACGAAAAGCAACTTCACTCTGGCGAGCCGCCAATTCGCATAGGACCAACGAAGAATTATTTAAAAGTTATTGCGATATTCTTTAGTTCAGCACTAGATGTAATGGCGATCATTATACCCATTTTAATATCTAAAAATGATCTTTGGTTATTTTTTGTAAAAAAATGTGATTTGATACAAGTACTACGAAACATAACCTTTTTAGTCTGTGGCATTCATTAGACCCTAAATAATATATTTTTCCTATTTGAAATCGTGCGCAATGCAAAGCAGAGGGGCACCTTTTGCATCTTACTGCATTAAATACAAATACAAATGAGCCTACAATAAAAATAAAGTCACACAGTGCACTTTTAACATCCTTGATTTGATAATGAAATGACATTATTAATTAGAATAACTTGATATATGACCTGGACAACTTATGTTACTTATAATAAAACCACAACATGCTTACTTGAATCGGCATAAACAATAATGTTACTCCAAAAAGGCCAACAACGGCGCAAATCCACCACGTATACAAAAAGTATAGTACGACAGCCGTTTGTATCGGGATGACCCATAGATAGTGCAAAAACATGAACGCGTAATCAAATCTGGCGATATCATTAGAGAGGAGATTCACTAGCTTGCCTCCAGCCAGATCTCCTATTGAGACTTGGTTGAGTCGCAGCAACTAAAAAAGAATAACAGTTATCATGCAGGGTTTATACGTCCCCTATTCCCCGATGCCGAAAAAGCCGTAACAAGGACAAAGTTTAAACAGAGGAAGTCTTTTAGTTAGTTTTATTAAACTAACCTTTTATCAATATAAATGAGTAGGGATGTATTATATCCCTACTCATTTATATTGATATATCCCTACTCATTTATATTGATTTATCCCTACTGCTTTATGTATCGGTAAAAGTTCGTCAATATCATGTTTTTTGAAAAATAATATTTGTAACTATATCTGTAACAAATTCCTTCAGAGCAATTTCATAGAGAAAATTGCTAATAGTTTCAAAAATAATAGAAATATTGTAACTATTTCGGCTTATGCTAATAACATACCGCTATTATTTTCGATTATTTTTAGTTATTTCAATAATCTTGAAACTTAGTTATTCATTTTTTATTTCGGCCCCAAATTATACAAAATAATTGAACTAGATTCATAAAAAACATACACAAAACGAATAGATGCACTTGATGTTAAGTGATATCGCCACTTATGGACACACGTAACTCTGGAAGAGCATCTAATCCTTAAAGAAGAAGAGGCAAAAGAAATATGGTTTGGGGGATTTTAGGTTTTCGGTTACCTCACAAACTAGACAAAACAACTCAAAAAGTTGATTTACAACGGTTTTTTAACACCGACGCCGTTTCGAACGAGCCGCCTTAATCGCGCCAAAGCATGGCTCGCAATAACATAGCAAAATAATAAAAAATATACCTCAGTTCATTGACAGATTGATAGATTGTTAATTGATTAAATCTGGCGTAATGGTTGAGACAACAGCTATAACACTAAAGGTTCCGGATTCGATTCCCGGGCAGAACAAACATTTGTGTTCATGAACATTTCTGTTTGAATTGATCTGGGTGTTTTCAATGTATAATATATATTTACAAAAAAAAGGATATAAGTATATTTATTCATTACTTAGTATCCATATTACAGGCTTATGCTTAGTTTTGGGCTACGTAGCGCTGCATCAGTGGGTACTTATTTATTATTGACTTAACAAGAAACATTATGATCTGCTAGTTTAATCACATGGATATGTTGTATGTATGCTTGGCGAATAAATTAGAAACAGCTTTCTCAATAAATATGAACAAGTATTTAAATAACCTATAAAAAATACCTTTCGGAAAAGTAAAGCTGAACTTGCGACTTTAACCTTCAAACTGAACTTTGTCACGAAAAGAGAGTTGTGATGCTGAAGCATCATGCTTATGAAATTGAGGGCCAACATCGCCAAGGCGTACATGCCAGCTTCCAGCCGTCCAAGATTCGTATCCACTGTCCAATAAGTCAAAAGTTCCGCAAACAGTATCGGCTGAGCTACCCTGTAACATTATAGAAAATGTATTACCTACGTTAAGTAGGTTCTATAACCCTATAGAACCTCCTTGCTAATAGAATCAATTGTTGTGCCATCTATATTTTTATGCAAATACACCTAGTCGTTTAAGGCTTTCGCCTATAATACTCACGTGATACTAGGAAAGAGATCACAGTGCAGTTGCTAACTTGAGGCATAATGATACACTGACAGAGTTTAGAAACTTTACTGAAATCCCTTAGATGAACAATGAACTAACTAGATGCACAATCACGAAGAAATATCAACCAAAAAAGGTCAGTCGCTTGACCCATGTTATAATTATGACATAATTTTTTTTATTGAAATTTTGACCTTTTGGCGTCATTAAAAGGGTACAACATCAAAATCACGAGCATACTACAAGGTCACTATGACATGTAGCGAGCGACGTGATAATGAATGAAAATTTTGCTCAACTCACGTATGGGCATAATTATGCCACGGACACTTTTTGAGTGTGATTGTGCATCCAGTTAGTTTATTGTTTATCTTACTGAAAACCTCATATATTCCAGAACACAGCTATACAAAGGCATAATTGCAATGGTGAAAAAGTCTTACACTATTTTTTTTGCTACAAAGTGTACAGGCCGGTCAGGACGCTTACCTGATGGTAAGTGATACGCCTGACCATGACAGAACAGCATTGATTGAGACCAACAACTGATAAACAGTTATTAATCTCCATCAATGCCACACTGCACCTGACACACGAGACAACAGATGTTAGGTCTTTTATAACCGGTAATTTTGAGGCTCCTATGGTATATATTAAACCATTAAAAAATGTTATTTATAATAATTACCTTGCTATAGTTATCAAACCAATATATAAACCGCCGGGCATGTACTCAAGCCAATACGTTCTCATCAATGCCTTCCAAAGCGATGCTTTTCTATTCTCTCTCTCGGCTCTTTCTAATTCGTCGAACCATGATCTAGATTTATAAAAAAGGAATGATGTTAAATAAGGACGTGTTTAATGTGCAAAATTAAATATATCGGAAACTTTTTTAGGTTGCTATATATAAATTGACCTTAATATAAAAAGGCATACGTATTATATAAATACTAAATTACTTTATCTAATGGCTATAAAATTTATAATAAACTGGTTTAAATAATCCTTTTATTTCACCAAAGCATCAAATATATTTAAGTTAAACTTTATAACTGAACAATGATATTAGTTTTCACAAATGTGTCTCTATGCAATGGATAAATTATTACAATTTAGATACATAAAAAAATTAAATGATAATGAAAATCATGCAGTATCAAACCAAAAGCCGACTTTTGCAATAAATGTGCATCGAACCTATCGAAATGACTATAAAATAGATAAATTAACTAATAAGGTACCAACGTAATAATTAACAAATTAATCTTAAATATAGTAATTTACAATAATATTTTATCTTAATTCCATCATGTACCCATTAAAACATACTTAATTCGCTAAAACAGGTTTTAAAGAAATAAATTTTGAATTAGTTGCATATTTAATTTTTTAAATATAAAATTGAATACGCTTTTTTATATTTCGATTGCTCCTCACCACCATTCACCATTCAGGGATTCACCACTGAATTATTCAAAATTGTATTATTGCATTCCTTCGACTGGTTATGTTTTCGATAAAAAACTTACCTTTCAAATCTGTCTCCCAGGCTTTTAGAACTAAAAACTGAACCCGGTACAACAAGATCACTCTCTTCGACATCTCTTTTGTTGCCGGTCACTAAAACTGGACACACCCAACATATGAAAATTTTAGAGAATATATTCGGTTTTTCTCTTTTTTTATGAAACACATTGTCATTGGAAACACTTTCTGGCGTGATACCCATTTTTTTTGATACTCAATTTATAAATATTTATCACTAAAACAATGTTCAATCAACACATCGTAAAAAGGCACCTACTGCAACTAAGGTCAGACATAACACTGATCAACCGTCATAATAATCAATTTAATATACAGATATTAAGTGCCTTATCAAATTCAACATATTTATGTCCATATTTGGCATATTATCTTTTTATCATACCTTAAGATTACGGCTCGCTATTACTACGTAAAAAAACAATTTTGAAATCAATTTGGAAGTATATAGTTTTAATTAGGAAAACTATTGTAACAAACAAAAGACAAAACTGTGAACATTTAGCATCAAGCTTACAATTTTTATATTAATTCAAAATTAGGCGTAAAAAATCTTATTTATGTACAGAATGCACTGGACATACTTTGGAGCATAACGAATCGCATGTACACTTGGAATTAATCAACCTATTTTCTATATTATCGACTAGCATTTTCACATGACACATAGGAACCATATTACAATCGCAATTTGACGAAATAGAGCTTGGTAAATTAATTGGCCCTGATTTAAAAAAAGCTTCACTTCGACCACGGCTCGTTATATTCCTAACTGGATAATATAAAACCCCTTCACATGTGTTGTCATTATAATTAGTTTGATTTGGTCTTTTTTGTGTTATGGTGCCACTGCACTCGCACCTTTCGATTTGTTCTGAAATAAAGTCAGGGCCAAAACTTATGTCTTCACCAGATGTTGATGTTGACAAATAATGTTTATTTAATTTCGCCTTTGAATCTTTGAGAACCATTTGTGCGCAATAGCTGGCGCTAACTTTCGTATCACACGTACTTTTATCGTTTGCTTGAGTGAAGTCATCAGTTGTTTCTATATCATCGTACTTTATATTTTCGGAGTGTAAAGTTTTGTTAGTCACAGCATCCATAATGTATGAAACATCGTGACAACGGAGCTTGTTACTGGTTAATGTATTCCAAATGCTATTAATATTATCGTTTTCTCCTGCTGTCAACGCTTTGGTACATCTACATGTGCCAAGTGTGCGATCGCACGAACAATCTACGGTATACCCAACATAAGGGGTCTTTTTTATTGCGTTATCCTTATCAATAATGCAAACGCTATTTCTTTTGTAATTATCAGCTTTATGAAAGTCAAAAATATAATTTTTATTTTCTGTTATTTAATCTGTGAACTTTTTTATCTTCAATTGCTGTTTTAGGCTCTGACTTTGCCTTAAGATCTTTTACACTCATGCATTGATTAACAAAGACCTCTTTCGTCCCAAATAGCTCCACGTTAGAATTTATTATCTGAGAGGAGTGGGTACAATAGCATTGTTCATGATTGAGTCCTATATTTTGACAACATTTTACATGAGTATGATTTGTTTGAACGTCTTGCGTAAATTTTTTTATGACATCACACGATGTTGTTTTTATATCAAAAATGGGTGATGCTTGTAATGATATATTATAAGTACAATTAAGAGAATGGTTTGAGATCTCTTTGTTTACCGTATCAACCATAATTTTAAAATTATTTTTTACATCTTTTACTGGTAATTCATTATATTCGGTTATATTTCCCTCATTATTACATTTGCAAATATTTTTCAAACGTTCAAAGTCATTATCTATTAATGCACACACCTTTTCCAGGACGTTTGGTAATACTGTTTCATTATTTTTTTGTGTTGAAGGACACAAACACTGTACCTTTTGAATTTTTAATTTCAAGTACTCTTCTAGTAACATGTAAGCTCGATGCCAGCTACCTTCAACTGGTTCTACAGAAGTACATTTACATGAGATGCCACTAGTACCATCAGTAATTATTTGTTTCACTCTCTTTATTATTGTTGTAAAAAATTTTTGCTCATCTGCAGGTGGTATACACGATGACTTGCAAGTGGACGATCTGAATTCTTCTAGCTTTTTACGTAAGTGCTCTTCTAATAAATGAAATGCATTAAGTTCCATATCCTTGGAATCATCTAATATGCTTTCACAACATATACAAGTTTCTTCATTATTGGTACATTTAAGGCTTTGTGTATCCATTGCCTTATCTTCACACTTATTATAATCACCATGCTTCGATACGACATGACTTATCAAGTTTTTAATTTCATTATGATTAAAACTGCTGTCACAAACTGGTGGCAGATGTTGCCTTTGCGTCGTATGTTTACCTTCATTATAATTAGACACTTCTTGTCGCTTTCTCATATTTTTTTTATCATTGATGTTGTTATCATTTTTATACTTTTTGTTAACAGGTTTTGTTTTGTCTAAATGAGAATTAGTCAGTGTCACACCCAAAAATTTTATACAATATTGACATTCACTAGGAAGTGACGACGTTTCTATTACACAGTTATTCTCACATATTTCACTACTTTTGCTCTGAACTCTTTCGTGAAAGAGTTCGTCTTTTGTCGGACAAAGATTGCCATTTGTTTCCGTAGCAGTCATTGATCTAATGTAATTTTCAGTTAGTCCTGCAGTCGTTGAATCGTTTTGGGCATTTATATCAACTTTTTTGTAAGCACATATGTCCGAGGCAATACATTTGGAAGTGGTAGGTTTCATTTCATTATTTTGGTCTTGATGAGCCGCGCTTCCAGTATCTAAATTGATGGCACCCATGTATTCCGATTCTGTGTTCATGGGCAAATCCCCTTGAAACTCGGCGCTTTTTGAAACTTTAGCCCTAATTACTTGGGATCTATATGGAACAGCGCTTAAATTTTTAGATACTTTCGCAGGAATATTACAATATATATTTTTATTTGACTGTTTTGATTTTTCAATGCATTTTTTTATATCCTTGTTACATTTGCTGTCTAATTTGGATAGATTGGATTCCCATTTAAAGTGCAAAGTGGCGAGTAGTTTGTCTATTGAGGTGTTCGATGGCTGTTTATGAAAACATGTGATTTTGCTGCGACATGATGAGTGACCAACATTTTTAGTTGTTTTTTCAATGTTGGGTTCATGCACTAATTTATTTGTTTTCACATTAGAAGTTTGTGAAAAATTATTTGGAATCCCATCAATTTTTCTTTTATCCGCATCTTTGATGATACTAGATCCGAGTTTTCCAGATTTTAGCGTCTGATTTGTATCCTTTTGTGAGCCACATAAGCATAAGTTAACTGCGTATGACTGAGCCAATTTTTTGTAAGACCTCAATGGTTTCGCAACATCTGAATTTAGAAATATGTTTTTATTTGTTTTTTTGGCAATTATTTCGGACTGTTTTTTTCTAATGCTACCAAGTTTACGACAAGCGCATTCTTTTTTTACTTTTTCAGTGTTGACCGGCTTATTCGCAGTGTTCTCATTATTGCAGTCTTTCACTACATGATTATTTTTGATTGTATCTTTATTGTTAGTGTCTTCACTGATCTATAAAACAGAAATGCTGTTTAGTACTTATTTCTAAACATCACTTTTTATAATATAGTAATGTACTCGTAATAAAATGTTAACGAGACTCGCTGTTTATACCATCTGTGCGAATATCTCATTTTTACCTAGTTTTTCTGTATTAACATTAATCAATTTTAACGAACAATCAATGTTGTTAAGTCATAGGTAATGAAGTAATTTGGGGGCCCGGAAGTGCTCCGCCAAGACGTGCCAAGCGAAGCACATAGCCACTACCAACCTTTTCTCGAAGTGTTTCGTCGTTTTTATGAACTCTCAAGATATGATGTCATTAATAGACTTATTAAACATACAAATTCTCATTTAAATAGCTCTTATACTCGAGATTTTATTGATTTTGTCACTGACACTCTGATGATCATTAAAATGTTTGACTACTTTCTGAAGTGCTGAAAATTGGTATGTAATATAAGTTTAGTGTACATACAACCAAAAAAAATCATAAACTTATGACTCTCCTCCCATCCCTTTGAATGGGGGGGGGGGGTGAAAGTTTTATTTTAGACTTTTACCAATTTTATGAATCAGAATATGAAAATGAAAACGGGAATGAAGACAGTAACTAAAAAACCTATGAATAAGTACTAAATAAAAAATAAACTAAAAAGACTGCCTAGCAACTTACATACAAAACGAACTGAAAACGTTTCATGTAAAATGTTGCCAAGACGACCACAAAAGGTTAACCCTGTAAAAAAGATATTAAATCTTTCGTCGAATCAAGCCTCGAAATCTACACCGCCTAAATATACCAACCCTAACATCAACAAATTGTACAAATCAGCACAGATAATCTATACTAATATATAAAGCTGAAGAGTTTGTTTGTTTGTTTGTTTGAACGCGCTAATCTCAGGAACTACTGGTTCGATTTGAAAAATTCTTTCAGTGTTAGATAGCTTATTTATCGAGGAAGGCTATAGGCTATATATCATTACGCTACGAGTAATAGAAGCGGAGCAGCAATGAAGAATGTTTCAAAATCGGGGATATTTTTTCATACTTGGAGCTTCCGCTGCGTACGCTGCGTAAACGGTTAAAGTTACACAAAAGTCATGTATGAGAGTATTGTTCTGCTTTTAATGGTCTACAAAAAAGTCCGCGACAGCATATGTCTATCTTTTAAGGTTAGCTCACCATAACATATTTTTTGCTAAAAAAAATTCTGAAATTGACCCCGAAACCTTCAAAGTTGGAGGGAGGGGAAATCGTATGTATAGTTATAAATGCAAGTACCGTGTTATCCCGAATTTAATGCGAGCGAAGCCGCGGGCAAAAGCTAGTATAATATATACTTTAATATCAGTAAATATATGTATGTATAAATGTTTATTTTTTGTTGGATACTTCAGAGGTGGTCCTATTTTAAGGAAGTCAAAGTCTGATGATGGAGACCAGAGAAATCGAGGGATTTTTTTTTGTGTTCTCATAATATAGGAAAGTAGATTAGAAAGATAAACCTATACGAACTTTTTGATTATCTTAGCACTGACTTCAAAATTCTTAACCACTTCTACCTAGTAAAAAATATTTTTGGCATATTTGCATGATATGTTTTTGGTGGGAAGTGATTATTACTTCACTACCTATGTAACTTAATATCTTGACAGCTAGAAGTATACTACTACAAGGTAATTCCATATTCAGTTTACGAGTTACATCAGCCCTTCGATCGTTGGGGTGTTTGTAATAACTGTGAAATCAACCAAGATAACTAGTACAAACAGTGGCGTACACTCCATAGATGTAAATAATCATAAGATCTCAATTTATTTTCCCCACATGTTTTAAACAAAATTGCGATCTGCAGTCAACAACAGAAGGTACTTATTTTTTGAGATGTGGAATTCAAATAATTGTTTTTACGATTCCTATTTTTCACATTGCAAACCCTGCGCATAAACTCTATGCACGCCACTGAGTGCAAGTAACGAGAGCGCGAGAACAATTTTGTTTAAATTTAAAACAATACAAGCTTTGAATAAAAATGAATGAACTTAAAGATATATTTTTAATAAGTTTAGTTTATTACGTGTATGCGATATACTACACCTACACTAAACTATATTTTACTCAATTTCCTTCGTGATTGAATTCACGCGTACCCGTCACTTGCAAAACTGCTTGAGTAAAATAATTATGTGCTTCACTTCTGATATGATATTATATTAATAATAGTAATAAAATTATGTAGTTATAATTACCGTTGCGCGTTTAACTACTTTAACAATATTTTCCTCCATAACCTTCAAGTCTTCTTTTTTTATGGAATCCTGAGAACAAACAGTTTGTTTATTGTTTGATATATGAGCAAAACTACCCAGCATAAGTAAATTAATAAATTAAATATTTCCATCATCACAACTTTACATGCAAAGCAAAGTCATGAAACACAACACGAGCAATTCCTTAGATTGTAAATATATACGCGTTAGCTATATAGTTTTATAACGCTAAAGTACAAAATGCATAGGAACGAACATTTTCGTCAAATTTAAATCAAGAATTATGCACAATTACACTTTTTATTGGAAAATGACATGCATAAAATAATTATTACAATTACCTACTTCTAATAAAAATACGTCGATATATTAACTCAATTGAATGTTGTTCTTAATGAAATCGAATAGGTAAAGTACGAGGGCGTCATTCTTACGAAAAATATCCATCAAAATGTAAATAAATGGTTAGACAGAGTACATTAACGCCATCACTGACTTGACCAATTCTAGACGAATTGTGTCACTTGACCGACGCCTCAAAATAATTAATATTCTTACTTTGCTGATAAACTTCATTAGTTATTCGTAATTATTCAGTAATTACTTAGTCAACTAAATTATTATGTACTTAAGTAACATTTTCTCAAATTGGTGTGGATATTTTTCAACATCATCATCATCTAAAATGTACGTGCTGAAAGAAGGCCTTCTCAATGATTCCCACGCGGACCGATCACTAGCAGTTAATATCCATTTGCTACCCGCCACCGTAACCAGGTCATGAGTCCATCTGGGACCATCTTGTCGCTCTACGTTCCTTTTCCCGTTACGTGGACGCCACTCGAGAGCCTTAACGCCCATCCTAGCCTACAGGCCATCGGTTTCGGTTCTACGTGCTACGAGCCCTGCCCACTTCTATTTCAACTTACTAATCCTGTGGGCTATATCGGTCAGTCTAGTTTCTACGGATATCCTCGTTCCGGATTTTATTGCGTAAGGAAACACCTAACACAGCCCTCTATACCACGTTGAGCAGCAAATATTATACGAGTATAACATTTATCTCTCTCCTTCTGCCACCATTCAACTTTCCCACGTGCGTTGAATGCTAGGACAATAGAAATTAGGTACCTAATGGATACCATTGTCTGATTTCTTAACAGTCAAGTGCTTACAAAAAAAGCGTATTCTGGGTTATTACGTTTATCAAGATCTATTTTGTTTCCTATTCAACCTATCGTAGTCCACTGCTAGACATAGGTCTCCCCCCTTTTGCATCAGTTATCCCGGTCTTCCGATTTTCTCATTCTGCCTCTACCAGCGACCTTTCGCAAGTCGTCGGTACATCGGGCCGGAGGGCGTCCTACGCCTAGTCTTGGCAAGCGTAGATACTCGGTTTCCACTCCAGAACTCGTTTGCTCCAACGGCTATCGGTTCTGCGACATACGTGACGTTTTACGTATTAAATCATTTCTGATCTTATCCATGAGAGACCCGAGCATAGCTCGGTCCATTGCGCATTAAGTGACTTTGAACTTGTGAACCAATCCTGCAGTCAGTGTCCATATCTCAGCTGCGTATGTTAGTTCGGGTAGGACGCATTGCTCAAAGACTTTGTCTTAAAGCATTGCGGAATCGTCGACGTGAAGACCTGGCGTAACTTGCCGAATACCGCCCAGCCCAACTTAATTCTCCTACTAGCTTGCCTCTCGTAATTGTGCCGACCAAGGTAAATATTTTGGCCCAAGTAAACGTATTCTTACACAACCTCGACAATACTGGCAGTGGCATGACATGGTCATTGAACCCGTCTGGTGTTCAGCATCTCAGCAGCTCTTCCGATGACTCTGCCACGATGACGATAGCATCAGCAAAACGCAGATGAGAAATATATTTTGTTTAAAGTAGTATTAAAACATGACTTGCATCGATCACCTTCCATCATTTACATATAAATAATATTAGAGTGTCTTGAGTGTGTATTGTATATAAATAATATTAGAGTGTCTTGAGTGTGTATTGTATATAAATAATATTAGTGTGTATTGAAACCTCAAACCTCATTTTAGTACATGCATATGAATATACATCGGTACATACACCAAAGCAACATTTTTAAATGTTCGTCTGTCTGTCTATTTGTTCCGGGTAATCTCTGAATCGGCTGTACCGATTTGGACGGGACTTTTTTGGCAGGTAGCTAATGTATTAAGGAAAAACTGAGGCTACTTTCATTTCTGAAAAACTTTTTATTTTATATAAAAGTTATAGATAAAGCACGGTTGTAGCCCGCGCGAAGTGAGCTGCGCGCCTTATGAAGCGATTTTAATAGCTGAGACCCCGGATAAACACATAGGCTACATTTTACTGCGGTAGAACACCTTATACCGCGGGTTATACCGCGGGTTACAAATAGTTCATAAGAAATCTCTCCTCATAAAAACGAGTAAATTAGTTAGAGAATCATGACTAATGATAACGTTAAATATATAGGTAATTGTACACTATCTAATTGTTACCCTCGCATATATGAGATATAAAAATGTCGTATAATCATGATTAGGTGCTGAAACTCCAACGAAGGCCATTTGCTAATAGCTACGATTACGATAGTATACAATAAAATCACACCATTATTATTAAGCTTCTTTTTCTAACAAAGGGTTTTCATTTAATACAGAAAATAATGAGTGAGCTGATTTTCAAACAAAAGTATTTACTTAGGAACCTACTATTTTATTTTCATAAGTTGAATACAATCTAAATGCTGCCGTTTACGAGTTTCCATGAAACGAAAACTAATAAAACTACTAATATTTATATGAATGTTTAAAACGTTCTATAATGAACTGTTAAAATCAATAAATAAGAAGATTTCTTAGCATTGTCATATTAATAACATCTTTTGGATTGGTTAGACCTATTTTGTTGTACTAATTCATAACAATTAACAAAAGCCAGATACAAACGTAATCTAAACAAATAAATTAACATCAACATGTACGTATATTCTTACAAGGTTTTTTAAAATAGGCATCGTAAACGATTTTCAATTATCTTATCAAGACAAATCTTTCTTCCTTAATTATTTATTTTGAATACGTAGGTTTATTTCGTATTACAATCATCCAGTGATGAGGATCAAATTCGGAGTTCCGTTGAGATGGACGGAGGCGGAACTCGGAATACTCTTTAACAAACTCAAAGGGTAAAGCCAAAGGTCAAAGGTTTAAGCAGAAGTCAAAAGGTTTTATTCCCAAAAATTTAGTTTATAAATCTGCTTCAGTTCGATCTCCTTGTTCAGAAAATACTAAGTAATATATAATAGGCGACAAATTGAGATGACAATTTTCTAGTGTTGTGACATCACTTACTAGGTAGGCAATTTATATCAAATATTTTTCCACGCAACAAAATAAGAGTAACATTTTTAATTATATATAATTAGGTTAAAAATTAATCAGGTTTACTCAGTTTAGGCTATTATGGAAAAAAGCACTTATGACCACCGTAAAATTAACATTGATGAATGCCAAACAAAATTATTTTCGTGTACATCAGAAAAAGCTAGTAACAATATATAAAACATGACGAGGAAGCTACCGAATTCATTTTTAAACTAAACAAACAACAACGTAACCGAGATTGAAATCGATAAACGCGGTCGATATGGGCTCCAGCAGCACTAATTCCGTGCTAATACTAAGGCAAGCACGAGTGACATGCAGTGTGAGTGTGAGGGTGTCCGCTCCACCGCGATGACCATCATTTTGCAATAGCATTGCACTTACCTTCTTTAGGTCTTCTAATTGGACCCGAAGCTGAGTGACGTCTTGGTGCGTGCGGCGCCAATATGTACGAGTTGCGGATCCGCTTTTCACAGATAGCGCGGTATCACCACCGATCAACGGTTGCTTAACCAAACAGGTAACACTGTTGCGACAAAAAAGTATTTTTTACGTCTTGTTAATACCATTTGAATAGCTTGCAAAGTAAATTTGACGACCCATCCCCCAAAGGCTGCTCAATCCCCGGGCACTACAATTGGGCATTTGTATTGGTCTGGGTGTTTTCTAAGTATAATATGTATGTGTTTACAAAAAAAATGTCCAAAAATATGTTTATCCGTTGTTTAGTATCCATATTACAGGCTTAAGCTTAGTTTGGAGGCTCGATGGCGCGGTTTAGGCCCAACTTCACCCGAAAGTTTCCCCCGAATTAATTTTAATTAATTTATTGTTCTATTTACTTTATTATGGACAATAATGACATTAAATTGAGTATATTACAGGAACCATTAAAAATTTTTTTGTTAAGGTATAAATAGTTTTTTTTAATATAAAAATCGTTTTTCTATTTAGATAGTGCAGCGGTTGTTACACTTTTTATAACTAATAGTAGTAAATAGTAATATCCAAAAATTGTTAGTATTTACAGATATACGAGAAAGAATCTATAGACCTTACCTAAGGACCAGTCTTACCACTGTCACAGAAAATGTTTGATATCAAAAGTATACAAAAAGGTAATATAATAACATGAAATCATTCGATTGTTGAATGTTTTGAAAACATTCTTACTCGTAAATCTGCAAATACTCCAAATTTGTTAATTTGGATATTACTACTTACAACTTTTAATTATTAATAAGTGTCACAATCGCTACACTATCTAAATAAATAAAAAAATATATAAAAAATTTATACCTAACCAAACTTCGTTTGAATCATGCTGTAATATACTCAAGTTAATTGCATTATTGTCCATAGTAAAGAAAACGGAACAATTAAAATAAAAATTCGGCGGAAACTGTTTCTTTTTTAGTTTCCCCCGAATTCGATTTCTGGGAAAAATTATAGTGAATCAATAGAGTTACAAGCGTTGTAAAATTTTATCAGTGTAAACTAATTACAAAAATTTCTGCCGCCAATGCATCTACAAGGGAACAAAAAATACTTCAGCGTAGTTGTCATCTTTGGTGAATCGTACTATATGTACCTAACTCAACGAGCTTTAGTAATAGATGATCATTGATCACATAACGCATACGACATGCAGCAAACAAGTACGGTAAGAGGTTGATTTACTTGTCTTTCCTTATCAGTACTTAAACTAATTCTTTTGCTTTTTTATTTGTAACGTTGCAGCAGACAACAAACTAGAGCGACAAAGATATTATAGTGATAACAAAAATACTTTTTGATTATTGTACGAGTATTTCCTTAAAGTGAACGTTAACATGAATCATAACTTTATCACACTTACTGGAATATCGAATATTATAATGACTTGTCGTGACGAGGCATTTTTAGTCACCAACTTTTCCATTATAGAGATTGTATTCTACATTGCTTTAGACCATTCTTGTTGCATTACATCGCATTATTCTAGCTTTTATTTAACTTGCAATGTATGTTTCATCGGGTAAGTACTCGTATTTACTATAAAAATTTAAAATTAGGAAGTAAAAACGAGTACTTAAATCTCATGACAAGCTGTTGTAGCATATATCATACACATATATATATTATATTATAATTAAAAAATATAAATTGTGTCAAATGTGTTAAATTTTAAATGACGTTATAAATTAACAGTAAAAGTTTATTTTTTAAGCTGTACTCAGAGCCTCCTTACCGCGACGTTATTCCATAATCCGCCTGGTAAGCGTGTTGGAGAAAGCAGTACCTACCCATAAAGATTAGGTTCAGTGAGAGACTTCTTCTAATAGAGTGCCATAGTTGCGTTTTGATGATTTTATCTATGTGGCTTAGCGTCTACCACCTTTTAATTGAGGATAGCGCAAGTCAATCAACTATAATAGTCATTCATTGGATATGTAACTGAAAAAGTTATATCAAATCCCTCCGCGCTATATAATGCATGTTTAGTTTGAGATGACAGCATTTAGTCAAGACTCACTTATTACGGCACGTGTTATGCTTACGGTCCAATATTCTATAAGCAAGCTATCTGGGGAAGAGTTGTGCAGAAGACTTTATAGTCAGGTTGATTGATTGAAATAGTATTTACCAGTTTTTGCTTTGCACTCGCATGGTGGCGGGCCGGTCCTCACGATCTCCTTGGCCTTCGCTGTCAGCTCTTCAGCGCGCTCCTGAAACAACTGTTCTGCAAGGCGTGCCGCCAGTTTCTGCGCCCTTCGCTCCAGAGCACGCTCTTGCCAACCTTCGTTCTCGGGCCCTCCACGATCCGGAATCATCCGGGCAGCGTCGGCGCACGATGCACCCACCCACTAATTCAAATGACGAAAATTGGAATCTTAATTTGGGAGAGCGCAAATGGCCCGACAGCAGTCAAACCACGGCATTACAGCGATCAAAAAGAGGAGAAACTATGGTTTTATTTTTACCTAGTGACTGAGGTTACCGGAGGCCCGAAACCCCTCCCACATCCCTACATTTCCTTCATCGTGTCCTTTTTTAAAGTGGGAACGTGGGAACTTGTTTCTTTTGCCTACCAAGAAAATAAAAAAACCGAATCTCTGTCACCTTAGCGTGATAATTCTCAATCGAAGTGGCTATGGCTATATCTAGTTCGCCTATCAACAGCTGCGAGAAATAGTTCCTCAGATTTGTCTTGACCACACTGGCTTTGTCCCAGTTATGACGATCTTCGAGACACTTCAATAGTTGGCATGGCATCGCCGCCACGGAGGCACCAGCTCCGATTGCAGACCTCCGAATAGATCCGCAAGCAGGTTGGTCAGCAGGGTCGTTCTTAGTGAAGTGCATGAGCATGCATCCTGGAAAATATCAACTGATTGTAATATTGTAAAGTGTTGAAACCATAAAGCAATTATTTTGAAACTAATTACGCTTTTTATATTTATTTTCATAGCGTTGAGGTTAGTATGGAAAGAAATCATCTTTCTTTAAACTGAGTAAATAAGTATAAAGTGATTTTCACTTTGTGATTTCCAAGTGGGACTTGAACTTACGAAGAATCAAGCAGCGATCTTCACACAATACTCAGACCATTAACCACAGAGACAGGAGGATATTTATTTTGATAATAAGTATCGTACTTTTTGTACTAATAGATAATGCAATATCAAAAAGTGAAGCAAGTATTAGAGGGTCACCCTCATGTGGTCCCTCTAAGGATTAAGTTATAGATTGTTTTATTTTATGTGATAGCGGGCAAACGAGCAGGCGGCTCATCAGATGGAAAATGACGCTGTCGCCAATGTACACTTGCAATACCAGAGGGCAAAGAAATGCGTTGCCGGCCTTTAAGTGGGAATACGCTCTCTTCTTAAATGTCGCCAAGTCGTATCGCTCAGGAAATAATTCAGATGGTAACTGATTCCACAATTTTGCTGACAATAACGGACTGTAGAGGACTTCCATTCATATATTCTTTAGGTGGTGGGGATGAAATTTTGTCTCGAAGTACGATGGTGAAATGTTGCAGCAGGAATATGTCTGAATAATTCCTCCAAACTCTCCTCATGATATACGCGATAGAGAATGCAAAGAGTATTCACATCTCTACTGAAACCAAAAGGATTAAGCCGATCGGAAATATCGGGATCGTTGACAATTCGAGCAGCTCGCCTTTGAATGCGGTCAAATGGAAGAAGCTGGCACTGTGGCGCTTCTGCCCAAAGGTGGGAGCAATATTCCATGTGGTTTCGCACTTGCGGCTTATAAAGTTGCAAGCAGTGGCCCGACACGATATCACTTCGACCTATTGAGCACACCAAGCTTCTAGGAGGCCAATTTGACCTTATCATCCAAGTGAGCGCGAAACTGGACACTGCTTGATATGTCAACTCCGAGGATTCCGATAGTATCTCCGGGTGGTAGGGGAATGTTGTCCAATTTAGGCAATACGACGGAGGGCATTTTTTAGCGGTAAACGCGCAAACTTGTGTCTTCGAGAGGTCAAATTCTAAATTTTGTCGGTCCCTCTCAGGGACTTGGTTCAGTACAGTCTTGACTTTTGACACAAGTATGTTACGGCCCTCAACGACGTCTTCCTGAGAAATTTTAGCACAACCGGTATGTAACGCATCACCCGTACTATTATCTGAATAGCAATGAATGTCACTTATCTGTAACCATTATTATTATTGTGGGACAGTTAGGGTTAAGATTTGAGAAAATTTTAGTGTCACGTTTGCCACAGTTGCCATGAAGCAAGAAGAGAATAGCTGAGTAACCACAATCAAGTCCGTAGTTCTTTAGTCATACTCAGCATGACAGTGCCTTAATTATTTTGGATAAAACATTTATTGTAATAAATATTTGTCGCTATTCACACTTTGATTAAAAATACGATAATTATTTGATAAAACTGATAAGAAATATTATCAAGTTTTTCAAACAATCATCATCGCAATATATTAAATGTCTCAAACTGTACCAAAAATCTATCCTCCGGTGAGCATTTACACAAGGCCGCGAGGGACGGTGTCCTCTTGACCTCGATCGAAATGTCCACAGGCAGCTTACACTGGCACTCCATGACTCTCCCCTTCAGCTCATTCAGCTGCTCTCTTTTCTTCTTCAAGTCGTCCATCTTGTTTTGTATACGACCGTCGCAGACCGCTTTGCAACCGTCTAGGTCTTCCAATATTTCGGATTTTTCTTGACGCAGAAGTTCCAACTAGATAACAAATACGGTGAGAATGTGAAAGGAAATAAATGGTAGGATACCTATTATTGTCAAAAATAAGTGGCTAAATTTGGTAGTTAAAAAATCTTTAAATAAATTGGGAAGATTTAATACTCTATAAGTACACCACAATAAAACAGTGACACAGCACGTAACAATATTTTAATAAAGAGAATTTAAAAAATTGTAGCCTTATTTAAAAGCAAGTTTATTCCAGAATGCATTCCAAAAATGCTACTTGACATTAAAAAATATATACTCTTAAGGTCAAATAATGTGTAATAATTTAGGCGTCGGTGGCTTAATGGTGTGGACTGTTGCCTTCCGATCGGGAGGCCGCAGGTTCATATCCCGCCACATACCAATGTGTTTTCGAAGTTTCGAAATTATATGTACGTAATCCGACGCTCTTACGATGAAGGAAAACATTGTGTGGAAACCTGCGCACGAAGAGACAAAGGTTATGCGTGAAGTCAGCTAATCCACACTGGGCCCGCTTGGACGACTAAGACCTATACATCCTTTACGGGTAGGCTCGTGCCCGGACCTTATATGAGCTGATGATGATGATAGACATAATTACTCCAATGAAATTAAAGTAAACTCTTAGTAACCTGTACTCTCTTCTTTTCGATTTAGTATAGCTTTCTAAATTATTTGAAATGGACGCAACCAACTGGCCACTACATATCGGTCAATATGTACGGCTTTGCCGTTTTTCTACCGACGTGGAAGTCATGCGAATATTTAGTTTTTGATCTAAAGTAAGTGTTTCTGATCAAAATTAAGTTTGTGTGGATTGAAGAAAGGATGAAAAGAAAGGGAAGGGGGAAAGTAAAGAAGGAAACATTGTTTCTACCAAGTATAGAGTATAGTTTAAAAAACCCTTCAAGGTTTTTTACTATTCAAACCCTACTTGAGCCAAGTCTTAGCCTAGATTATTAATTTAAATTTTGACTATAACACTAGGTACTATGCCATTATAACATTGTATTACATGTAGCGAGCAACGTGATTATATATATTATATTTATATTTACTTAGTTTATTGTTTATCTAAGCACCCTTATCGCCCCGTTAGCAGTATTCTCAACTCTCTATAATCCTACCAATATTATACAAGTCTAGCGTACTCAATTTAAAATTACATAACATCACGAGTGGACTGCCAAAATGGACACGGTGATTTGTTCAGAGGCCCCAAAATGTAAATAGCAGCATCATGGGATCATGATGACATGACCTACAAGACGCCAAAATCCTTTACCCTATTAGGACCAAAACAACTTCAGATGACATTGACCTATTTGGTGTTGCGGTTGAGAGGTCGGCCGCAACACCAAGGGTTGCGGGTCCGATCCCCGGGCAATACAAACATTTGTGTGCATGAATATGTCTGTTTGTAATGGTCTGGGTGTTTTCTATGTATAATATGTATGTATTTACAAAAAAAAAGGTATATATGTATGTTTATCTGTTGTACATACAGGCTTACCGCTTAACTTGGGGCTAGATGGCGCTGTGTGAATGTCAGTAGATATTTATTTATTATTGTGGACGTATCTGTGGAGACCTGTCATTAATAAATGTCATTCAGCACAATGAAATAGGAAGAACTAACCTCCTCTTTTATCTTGCAATTTTCTTCATCTTCAGCAAGGAGCTGGTTGGACACCTTTGTAACCTGCTGGCGCAGGCGCTCAGCTCCGCGTGCAGTGCACGTTCGGTCTCGTAGGTGAGACACCGCGCCGATTCCACTTCGCTCTCCATTATCTGCAACTTGCGGCGAATCTGCTCTTCTTTGAACTGAGCAAAAGAGAGTTTATTATAAGGTATAAAGATGCTTGGTTAAACAAGCTAGACTATAACACTTCTTCGGATTTCACTTTTCAGTGAGGTTTTATTTAGATTGTTACAGCAGTAATGTCAACATTTTTTTAAATCAGATAAATTCTCATTAAGAGAAAAATTTAAACATCATACTAATTCCACTGTTAATTAACAGTGGAATTAATATGCTGAAAAAATACCTAATAAATTACCAAACAATTAAAAATCCCCCCCAATGTAATAAAATTAAATTAATGATTAATTATGTTTTAGAAAATAATAACGATATTTTGAATATCTGCTAAAACTCAATACTTTTTTCATTTTTTATTAGTTTTTGTTATGGTATAGATATCATCACTGGTTCTGTGGGTTGTTTTATGTAGAATGAGAGCTTTATCTGGTTGTAACAATTCGAAATAAAAAAGTATTTAAAATTATTTACAAAAAATGCTGAATACATACATTTGTAAAGTGGTTTGTATTCGCCTATGATCAGAAATATTCGTATGTATAAAAGTCACGAGTTACAAAATAAATATGCCTTTTAGCTTGTGGCATCTAGCATTATAAATATTTGGTATTAACATTATCCCTGGTAACAAAAATAGTATCTTCTAGGAACAGAACCATTGGCGACCTTAGACATAACGACCGCATGCCGTGACAATGGTTTAAGTAGGTATTCCTGATTCTGGTAATGTAAACTACCAAAAGTGATTTTAAATTGCAGTTGACCTTGAGGCCAAAGGCCATTTGAGGCTTAAATTGAATAAACGATTTTGCTAATCTGGCAATCCACAAGAATAAAATCTTGCCTTCTCTAAATACAAGGCAATATCATCTTCACAGAAATCGTTGCAGTATCTTTGCCTGAATTAGATAAACAAAAAAATACCGACTTCAAACTAAAAACGTCAAAACTATTTTTTGGCTAATAAAAAAGGTAAATTGGTAAGGTAGGTCGGTGCCGGTCGGTTCTTCATAATTTTGACATTTTTTTTCAAAGATTATTTGTTTACAATGTTGAGTGATTCTTAATAAAAACAAACTCTGGAAAAATATACTGTAACGAAGTAGATTTCTCTAGTCTCCCTTCATCCAACCATAGCTTCTTTGGTTTGATGAAAGGAATCATGATCATAGGTGGTTCTATGAAGTATCCAGCAACAAAAATCATCAAAATCGGTTTATAAACGACGAATATATCCGCGAGCAAAAAAGCATACTTCCAACCGAATTGGGTAACCTACTTTTTTGAACTCGGCTAAAACACTGAAATGAATAGGTACACCTTAATTTTAGCAATACAAACATTTATAATATGATGTATTGATGAGTGTTTCTTTAATTGATGATGGTTGTTTGAGGTTTATAAGTAGGTAGGTATCTAATATTATTATCACGACATGGAACTTAAAAACATAATATCTACCCGTTACTAAAACCCAAAATATGTTTTTCCATTAAACACATGTGTGGGGTATCAATGTATTGGTCATTCAAATCATGTTGAGGTTTTCAATTGCAAATACTGTTGGAGCCGTGTTGTATTAGGCGGACGTTCCTTGGGTTTGAAACCAGGGACGTGATGAAACCTTAGTGGTAAATACAAGTACCTGCAAATCCCGATCAAGCTGTGAGGCCTTGCACTGCTGTTCAGCAAGGGCGGCATCAAGCCGCGCAGACTCCTCGCTCAGGCGGAGACGGAGACACGCATTCTCACACACTTCCTTTTCAACTTCTGTTAGAAGCGCACGCTCCTTTTCAGCCACTTCGGCCCGCTCTTTGAGCTGCAATGCTAGCGTAGTGCACGCGTTTTTGTAACCGTTGCGCTCTTCTATAAGTTTCTTTATCTTTAATAACGAAATTATCAAGCTAATTAATGTGACTTTAGTTCTCTTTCGGGTAAACAGAATAAGTGATCAAACTAATTTATCCACCTAACAACACAATAATTTGCGGCTAGACCGAAGAGATACCACGGTCTTCTCTCCCTCCTATAAAGCTCAACAACACACTCGTTGGTCCTTTTGAGTTGCAAAAGTCCACGGGTGGCGGTATTCTTTAACAACAGGCAACCTGAATGCTTGTTATCCGTAACAATAAAATGAAAACAATCGTCACCATATTTTTCCATTACTTTATTGAAGATGGTTCATGAACAAAATATGCACCATTAATCAGGTAAAATGAATACAGTAAAACAATAATAAATCGAAAGTTTTGTTCAGGTTGTTCATATGTTCCTATAAATTACCTACTCTTTTTTTTTGTTCATGGTTCCATTTTCACGTGAATCGTTAAATTTAGTTTAATAGTTTCCTCAACCGAAGCTTTCGTTTACGGCGCCTTCGAATAAAAACATAGAAACGCCAACCATTCGTACAACTTCAAAACTATACAGTCGATACTTAGTATAAGATACTGATAAATGCTACACAAAGTGTTTATTTATCTACGTACAGATGTTTCCCGCATCAAAGATGCATATTATTATTCAACGTCACTTTTTCCCAGAAACAATGAAATGCTATTATTGCACGTGATGATCAAACTGTGTCAATGTAAATACCTACTTACGTTTGTAATCATATTTTTCTCATTAGTATTTAAATTTAGGACATGTTGTGATAACAATACCTATTTATTCTAATAAGTTCAATAAAACTTTGTGGAAACATGAATGAGCCTACGTTATTTTACAACTATAGCACTAAGGAACAGTTTTGTTTTTAAATGTTTGATAGTGCACTGGGTAAACATGAAAGTTAACGTACATGTTTGGCGATATCCTCTTCTTTTTCCTCGGCCATAGCCAATCGTCTCTGGTATCCAATCTCCAGGTCTTTCCAGGCGGCTTCGGCTCGCTCCAGCAGCTCGACCCGCTCAGCCTCGCGCCGCGCTAGCCGTTGGGCGCGCAAACGCAACTCTTTAGTATCCTTGTCCAACTGAGCCAGTTTCTCCATACACGCAGATTCCATGCAGCAAGCCTTTAAGTTTATAAAGATAGCTGTTGATTAATTTATTTAGAAGGTAACGTATTCTAACCAAGCATTCTATTTTCTAAACCCTAGCCGACCTGTTCGAGTTGTATCCTGCCAAATAACTAACACACCTGTCGATTACACTACCAGCTCTTTTCTAGGGATGTATGATGATGATGTAAATTCGTTCATATTCTCCATAATCAAGCATTTCCATAATCTTCGTCCATAATCAAGCATTATGGACGAAGACCAACCATGCTTGGAAGAGAACCTAGAGAACCAGGTTCTGACGATTGGCCAATATGAACGCCCTTGTCCGCAATGCACTAAATAGTTGCTGTAGAGCGAGTAGTAATAGTATAACGTAGTCCTTACAGCATCAATTTTATTCATGAGCTCCTTTTCTGGTGCCTTTTTCCTCGTTTGCCTCTGGTTAGTAGTGTTGTCCAAGCGCATTACTATTTTAGTCTCCATAGGCAGCTTTACAACAGGCCCCATGAGCGAGTAAGTATCATAATTCGACGACCCAACGCTTTTTGAAAGCATTGACTCTTCATAACTTATAAAACTTCCCGGGCTGATTGGTATTATTTTTGTCTTATTTGCTGAAGACGCCTGTTTGTCTAACTCCTTGGATTGCTTTTGCTTAACCTCCACGAAACTGGAACAGATGTTTGTACTTAACACGAAGTTCCGAATTATTCATCCTAAATGTATAATAAGAATATTATGAGGGCGCTGTAATAACTAAAATGAAAGTAGGCTATTTTTCGTACCAAAGTGTCTTCATTCAATTTAGGTCCTTACAAAACACCTATGAATGTCAAAGTTACCACTGGTTCGGACTGTAACTGTAAGTAATCTAATGAGAATAATCTAGGAGAAATTAAAAAAACAATGTTTTGTACAACGTTATACTATTTTTAATCAAAATAATTCATATTAAAAAACCAAAGCAAAGCATATTGAAAGTTATAAATTTTGTATTAAAATTTTCGAGGTCAAAAATGCTATGTAACCAAAAATATAAAACAAAAAGAATATACCTAATTGATAAACAGTTCTGGCGAGAAGATCAACATATCCATGAGTTCTTATCATTTAGTTCATCGTCGATACTATGCTCGTAGTAAACTTTTTAATTAATATTGTTTACACATGAGACTTAAACCGATACGATGGAAAATATTTACATTTTGAGGTAGCTTTTTAAATATCTGAATGATTTTAAGGACAGCAAGTTTGTGTTAAAACTGTGTTTATCGGATTTTTTAAAAATTGGTACATGATTTTTTGTTTACATACTCGTACATGACACATTCAAGAATGTACAGAGATGATAATGTTAAAATATTTATTTCTTTAAATAATTATTTTAGTGAGTCACGTGATTCTACTCGTAGATCATAATATATGGCACGGATAGCTTTTTTCTGCAATATAATAATTGTTTGTAAGTCAACAGCAGACCCCACAAAAGAAGACCATAGGACATTATGATGAAAAAATAGTTAAAATAAACAAGTGTTGCAGTCTCGATAGCAGTAAAACTTAACCTTCGTGCCAAAGCTGCAATATGGGGACCCCACTGCAATTTCGAAAACAGTGGAGTTAATTACATCCTTGGGTTCATCATCCGAAGTGATGGTAGTGTCTACTTGCTTTACATAAGTCACTGTGAACTTTACACACTTAGTTTTCTCACAGTGAAGGAGCAGGTTATTAGTCGGAAACCAGTGTAATAAATGCAAAGGTGAACTATTTACAACAACAAAAATTATTTTTGTATATCCACGTTAAATATAAAAAAACATCTCTTATTTTTAATCTCTATTCAATCTCCTCAGCAAATAATATATTTTCACAAAGGTTTTATGCATAGTAAGGTAGATTCAGAATAACAAAGGTCCTTATAGTGAGCCCTGGGGGCGCTCATCAATAAAGGGGCCCTGGAGGAGCCAGTTCTCATGACATGTACTTTTTGGATTCTATCAGTTAAATATGATTTGATTAAATTTGGAGCGTCTTTTTCAACACCTTTATGCCTAAACATTCATGATCAGTGTGAAATGATTAACGCAATCAATTTCTTTGAAAGAAAGAAAGAAAAAAAACTTTATTCAAATAAATCTGTTACAGATACTTTTTAACCCCCGACGCAATTTTTCTTTTAAAAAGTAAAAAAAATAAAAGAAACTTAATGTTAAAGTACCTAAGAATCTATTAATAATTCTAAAAAAAATGTCGCGTTGGGGACTGCTCCTGGGTTTAAAGATATTTATTTCTCATAAGAACAGATACAGTTCACTTACAATGAGAAAAAAAAATACATAATAGTTAATTCTAAAATAAGGCGCAGCGCAACTGCATAAAACTTGTACATTAAATACACAATAGATAACAACGATAACTGATAATAATATTATAATCCTAATTATTCCAATTTAAATACTTTAAACTAACAATTTAAAGTATTTAAATTGTTAGTTTAAGAGCGTTCCCCCAACGCGACGTTTATTTTTAGAATTATTAATATATTCTTAGGTACTTTAACATTAAGTTTCTTTTATTTTTTTTAACTTTTTAAAGGGAAATTACTTAAGTTCTTGTGTCGGGGGTTATTTAATTTTTTATGAATCATCAATAGGGAACATGCAAATGTAATATAAATGAATATTTTGATATTAAAATGTTAAAATAACATAAAAGAAGAGACACCGTAAGTTATATTTTAATTTACGCTGTTTTTTAAAAAACAAAATCGGCATTTTTCGAATAAAATGAAATTTAGGACTGTAAAAGCAGTCTCCAGGAAACTACCTAAGTTTATGTTGACATGGTTGTATTTTATTTTTGTCGGAAGTGAGTTTTACAAACCGCAATAAGCCTGATGCAAAATATGGACTTTTTACGGTACTTTATTGAAATATCAAAGCATAATGACTACTGATAATCTAGAAATGATTGTTTTTCATCACCAAACATGAAAATTAAAGTAGTGAGCAAAAAGAAAAGTTTATATTTAAACTCCTTGACGATTTCCACATGGAACAGCCCTGTGCAGTCCTCATCCATGGCACTTACACTACACTCTAAAGATGAACCAGGAACAAAGAAGAAATAATAATAATGTCCTTTGTTTTAAAAAAATAAATTTATATCATAATTGTGTAAGTTTGTATGTTTTTGTGACTGTAATATAATAAATCAATATTAAACTTGGTGTATTTTCAATGCTTACAAGACTTTTACATTTTTTTATTATTGCTGATTCAGGTGTCAAATGCATTATTCTGTTTTAGCATTCAAAAAAATGGGGTGTGAGCATCTCTACTCACAAAGTTTTTGAACTTTTTAACATGATTCCTTATCTTTACAATAAAAAGTTATAGACAACTTTGTTATTGTATTTGTATTAAGTAGGTAAATATGTTTGTTTTTCATACAAGAAGATGAAGAATAACAAGTACTATATAACAAGTATTCTAACATCATAGTCGTCTTCACTGCATCGAAATCAAAAAATAGTTTGATAAATAATTCATTCTTCTTCACAGCTCGAAATCTCCTTTTTCCTGGTTTTGTGTCAGTCAAAAACAATATGATTGTTATTAGATAATCACATTGGCACAAAGCATAGTCAACGCGCCTTTTTTCCGGATTATCAATTGATTAAATCCATACATTATCAGTTATTTAAAATTCTTTTAAATTAGTTCTCGACAGTCGAGAAAAAAATGCAAAAGTATGAAAGTCCTTGAGGAAAAGGAGGTACATTCACATATCTGACGTCCAACGTCACGCCTGCCCGCTTTGGCGCGAAATTTGAAATTGTCAATTTCAAACCACATTTTTATGCAGAAAATGACAGTTTTTTTATTTTAAATATACTTGTGGTCTATTCCAAATGTAGTTCTTTAAAATAAACACAAAAATAAAATTGCATCAGTGCATCTTCCCTATTGTTATTATTATTATATTTTTGAATGAGCAAATAAGACTATGGTTGATTAAATATGTTTATATTTTTCAAATAATTACTTAGTGCTGGACTAGGGATCGGTTTATATATTTTTTATTTATATTTATATGTATAATGAGACGGGTCAGTATTTTCTCCCGATTTTATAGGAATGATCTTACTCAATTTCATCAAGTTTAGAAATTAGCCGTCGTCAACACACTGAATTAATTTATCAGCTAAGTGAGGTGAGATAGAATTTATTATATTATTAAATATGTCTATTGAACCCCCATAAATCCACTGTTTTTTTAAATATTTAATTCTTTAAAAGTTCTGATAATTGTCCCTGAATTCACATGAGTACACTTAAAACTTATGGTTACTGACGCCAGGTAAACACTTAAGTCATGTTGTCATATGCATAATAGCGAAAAATGCCAATTTGTGACATTAGAATTTTTAAATTCCAGTAATTCTGTTGCGTGTCTCACCCTTCAATCCAGAACTTAATTTATAACAAAATAATCAGTATAAATGGTGGAATATTTAGGCAAGATTTTGGTTATTCTCTTTAGGGAGAGAGATCTTTTTTAACTTTACCCGTCGCAATCTACTAGCTAGAATCGAGAAACGCATTTGGTACGCGATATAATGGTTCATCACCTTCTTCAAAGATACATAATGTATGTAACATCAAATTCAGTAAAATGATTCAGTGTCGTAACCTAACGAGTCTCTAAAGGCTTACTGCTTGGCACAACCGTAACACACAGGATGGATAAGATTTGGCCGTAACCAAGCAGGCTCAATGAATTGGTGGATGCTTGTCACAGATTGTAAAAATCTGAAACATCCGAATCCCTGAGCGATTTGAAATTATATTTTTTCTATCGCCTATCTGATGGCCGATCATTACCATAGTTGTGAACTTGCATGATCGTCAAACTAACGTACTAGACAGCACGCCACCAAACTCTCAAGCTCCTTAGCACCTTGGTGTCCATTGAAGACGCCATACAAATAGATTATCATACCCGTCCTCGCGCTCCGCCGATTGACATTCAAGTTAATTAGTTCACAAGCACATAAAGCCCGCATGCACTTTTAGAATACTTACATTTGTAATTGCTGCATTACGCCTGCATTGCCGCGAATTAAATTGCACGCGAGCACTTATTTCCTTACTTTCCTATGATAATTGAAATGGCATAAATACCTCCACTATTGTTTATTATCATTTATCTATGTATATGATCCGTTGATATTGGTCTATTAATATGTAAATTCTAAATAATTATCAAATTGAAAAACATCGAGTCATTTGACATTTTGACCGCATCTTTAATTATATAATGAAAAGTAACTGTATCAACATGTTCAAAATAAAATTTTGAGATTCCTACCTCGATTCATCATATTAAATGCAATTTGGCAATCATATTATTTAAAAAGTGCCTTACGGTTTCGGGCAAATACAGACCTCGGTCGGTTTCGGCTTTAGTTAGTAAATATAGATAGAAACCAACTGGCGCTTGTCGTACTCACCTTACATATTAGGAATATAATATTTATTCCTTGAATATTAAAAAGATAAATTTTATTTACGTTTGAATGTCGTCATTATGCGTCAAGATTATGTAGACGAGACCAAAAATAAAGAGGCTGAAGCATATTGCGACATTATGGCGAAAGTGTGATGATGATAATTATAAATTGAAAATGTTTACTTGTACAAGCTGTCAGCATCGCTGTGGCCAAGATGATGCCATGCCAGCAATGCACACGCCAAGTATTGCTCCTCTGGACTCTGTGATCCTATTACGCTGTGATCCTCTTTGCCCAAGCGTTCTTGGGTGTCTTTTATTGCTGCCTGTATTGAACATCATCATTAACCTTGAACGCAACCTGATTGAAAAGATTGCCTTATAAATAAATACAAATATCATGAATAATATATTAGCTAATATAGTATAATATAATAATATAGTTTAATATAATAATAATATAGTATTAAACAACGGATAAACATACTTATATACAATACATACATATTATACATAGAAAACACCTAGACCATTACAAACATACATGTTCATGCACACAAATGTTTGTACTGCCCGGGGATCGAACCCGGAACCCTTGGTGTTGTAGTCGACCTCTCAACCGCAACACCAAATAGGTCGTCATGTGTGCGTGGGTTATGTGTAATATATTTCTGGTACTTGAATAGTTTAATTACAATGCTGAACGAAGGCTTCCGCGTGGAATTATTTCTTCGTGGACCATCCCAAGCAATAGACATTAATCTGCTACCCGCCACTTTAAGTAGGTCATTAGATGGTTACTTGGACAAATAAAATATATGGTTGCTTGGAAAAACGATACATATCAAAATAGGAAGGTTCAGTCCTTTATCCACCCTTCAGTGTCATCGCATATTTTATCTAATTGCAAAAAAATAGCCATTCTCTCTTTACTAGAGTTAGTTTCTTCGTGTGTGTGCACAGGTTTCCTCACGATAAGAGCATCGGTGGCTCATTGGTGTGGACTGTTGGCTTCCAATGTGGAGGGTGCAGGTTCAAATCCCGCCAGGTACCAATTTATTTTCGGATTTTTTGAATTATATACGTAAATCCGACGCTCTGATGGTGAAGGAAAGCATTGTGAGGAAACCTGCACACACCTGCGAAAAGATTCAAAGGTTGCGCGTGAAGCGGGCTAATCCGCACTGGACCCGCATGGACGACTATGGCCTACACCCTTTACGGGTAGGCTCGTGCCTCTCGGTAGAGACATATAATGAGCTGATGAGGTTGACTGCAGCTGATATAAAATGATAATTACTTTTGTCTGTGTGTTCAACAGGCATCTGTTAAACCATTAAATGAAAATATATTATAAAATGCAAGAAAAAGTAACAATCAATTAGTATAAGTAGATTTTCTGAAAATACACCACGGAATATTTCTGTAAAATATACCTTCAAATCTATGCGGGGATTCGTTTCAACTGCTTTGGAAATGTTCCAAGTTATAAGAGTGCCCATGGACGTTTGTTGTCTGAGCGTGGGCGAATCGCAACCTCCATCCGCAGACCTCTTATTAATCTGCAAATAAAATTCCTGTTTGTTTTTGGAAATATTATTGCAGAAAACGTTTGATCGTGCGATTGGTTGGTTCGATTCAATTTAGATTTCTCATTTTCTTTATAGGAATTGTGATGTAACCTCATAAATAGATTTCTGATGAGGACGATATAACTCATTCACGTTTTTTCCATAGCATAGATTGCGTTTCATTACTTCTTTAATTACGATAACCGACAGGGCGCTTTTCTAGTCTGAGATACAGGCAAGAACACTATGAAATATTTGATCGATTAATTAAGGTGCCTATCCACAGGAGCGGAGTTAAGTAGAGAACGAGTTTATAATGGTCAGATTTGTGATTGTTACAAATAATATATGGACACTGATTGCCTCACCATAACGATAAGATCCAACATGTAATCAATGATATTGTATATATTTTATTGTCCGGGAGGCGTTGCCTTACAACCAAAGCTTCCCATCAGTATATTTTAGACCATTGAGCTGGACTAACCACTCTTCCTCGTGCCTCAAAAACGAACCGCCAAAGAGAATACAATTTTAGGCTTATTGTTTAGGTTAATGTACGCTCATTCGAAATATGTGTATGTGTGCTTTCGCTGCATTTGGAACACTTTATTCAGTTGTTTTGTGAACATATCACGAATCTATACTTTTTACATCATTGCATGTAATGAATATTAATAATCTAATTGGTGCTGTTTGATAATGTCAACAGAATATTACAGATCCGGGAATACATACAATTTCGTTCTTATGTATATTTCGATATGCGGAGAAAAGCAGTGGACCGAGGTAAGCATCTGGTGCAAAATATAGGAGACTTATGTCCTGTGGACTGATATACATCACAGTAAAAGATTCATTTAAGACTATAATCCACCTTTAGGCAGTTTAACATAAAAGCAGACACACTTGGACTTGCATTTTAGCGTATATGGATATAGTTTTACTCTTATGACAAAAATAAAATAAATTCATACCTTCTCCATATCTATAGCTTGCTGTGCCATACCTTTCATATTATTTACTTTTGCTCCTGCTATCGCCAAGAAGCGATAAATAATCCTTATGAACTCACATAAAATTTAAAACGAAGAAATAATATTTAGTAATTTTGAATAATTATTAGAAATTTTGCTAGATTTTTCCAATTTTTTTGACAATGACAGAAACTTTTATGTCATCATGATGTTAGTTCGGTAAAAGAAGTATTGAGTTCATAGATTTAGAATTAGATGATTGAGTAAGTGATTTTACAAAGTGTTCGACGCTACGGTTCAACGGCAATTGAAGGGATATTTTTTAACGGTTATTAATATTTTAGTGTGTATAATACGTGTGTATTAGCGGTAATTATCTGTAGGTAACATTATTTTGTAATTATCATAAAAATTGGAGCCTTGTAAATTATTAGTATACATATATAGGTAATAGTAGCAATTCGAAGCTGCAACTCGTCTAAATTTCAACACCGTCTGACTAGTAATTTAAACGCTGCAATCGATAAGATGTAAAATCTGTGTTCATTACTGCAGGTAGCGGTCGAGCTAAAACAACTTCAACTACGAACTGCTAGGGCAAAAGTACACATAGCAACAAATCGCATTAAGTGTCATAAAACGGCATAGCAACATCCAGTTAGCATTACCGAGGGTATACGATGTTTAAACATTTATTTTTGTCACGCGCTCGGGGCACTTAGTAATCTTGAATGCTCCACGGTATCGCAAACGCGCCTAGATGCAATGAACTGAAGATAAAAAGTGAAAGAGATAAATAGCCTTAGGCGTCACGACCGCGACACGCACCTGCATCGGCGCCAGCGCCTAGTCGCCTGCTAATGGTCCAAACCTTACAAACATTATAGGAGACGAGGCTATTATTAGTGCAAAATAGAACCACATGAACATGTATGGTGCTCATCAATATAAATTAATTGACAAGCCCAAAGAACCAGATGACAAATGAGAACAAGATCATAATAATTATGAAAAAAAGACTAATCCATCACATAGGTCACAACTTATTCATTATTGTTAAAAATACAATACCCATTAACTTAACGAAATTCCAAAGAGCGATTTTTCCGAAGAATTTTTTTATATTATTTACATGTCTCATGTTAAAACCTGATTATAATAAACTAACGATCCTATAACAAAGCCACAGTCAAATCCATTTACGCAAATTGGGCTTACGAAAATTACTTATGAACATAAAAAAACACAAAAAATAATTTTAATACTTAAAAAAAAAGCACTTGAGAGGTTTTCGCTCGTTGAGAGAGAAGGACCCAAGAAAACTCAACAAACCTTTTTAAACAACGATTTAATGAACAAATATTTTATAAAGACTGAAATAGCTGAGTAGTTTAAGGCCATGGATATCTATCACATAAATATTCATCAATAATATAGTAGTACCCATTTTTTAGAAATGTAGAATTTGTTGAAGTTTGGGTCGGTAGAGTAAGCGGGGTAGAAACTTGGCTCTACATGGGATCATCTGATATCTTTTTCACAGAGCAAAACTTATGTGATCGTCTTGGCAACATTTTACATGAAACGTTTTTGATGCGATTTTTGTTCTTTTAACAGCGTGATGTCTTATGGTCTACTGTGGGGGTCTGCTGCTGATCTACACACAATTTTGTAGTGCAGAAAAGTGCCTTATACGGCCTTAAATCAAGTGACTCCCTAAGATATTTTTTTAAACAAATAAATATTTTAACATTACTGTCTCTGTACATTCTAGACGGTGACATCTATGTATACAAAAATTTTGTTTATTATCATTTATTTAGATTTATATTGTACTTAACTACTTCATAGTAATTTTGTAGATAATGATATTTTAACTTATTAGTAAATATGATAAAAGTTGTGAATATAAGTTTTTTTTTAAATTATTTTGATAACAAATGATATGATTCTGTACAAAACACAAATAATTTGAAAAGAGTAACTACCTAGTTTTTTGCTGGATCCTTCTCAGTAGAGCACTACCATCCGAACCAATGGTGGTTGTATTTGACATTCATAAGCGTTTTGTAAGGACCTAAATTGAATAAAAATCATTTCATTCAATTTCATTTCATTCATTTTCATTTCACAATTTGCATGCCAAAAGTGTGGACGTCAGTGCCGTTCCAAAATCGGTTTATTTAGTCACGAGTGGCATTGATTTTTCCAAATAGGCACTGCTTCAATCATCGGAGAATAATGAAATGGCGCTCATCATCTCTCTCTCTCATCAGATCAGATCTCATGACTACGTCCCTACCGAAGTGCACGACCCTACCTGTATAGGGTGTACAGGCCTTTGTTATCCACGCGGGTCCAGTGCGGATTAGCCACATCCTCACGCACAACCTTTAAATCTCTTCGTAGGCGTGCGTAGGTGAAGAAAACTTCGCGAGGAAATGTTTTCTTCACCGTAATGGCGTCGGATAAACGTAAACATAATTTCGAAAAATCGAAAAGACAAAAGACGTGGCGGATTTACCTGCACCCCCCAGATCGGAAGGCAGAGGTCCACACCAATGAGCCACTGAAGCGCTAGTATTCATCATTTGATCAATACGCGTAACTATTGAGGCAAATGTATTTATTACAATATCTTGAAATGTTTTGTTTCTATTTTTAACACCTGTTGTTCTGTGGAATATATCTTGAATAACGCATATACAACCTTTAAACGAAATGTCTGCGTAATATAAGTGTATTATAAAGTTTTGTTGTAACAAGTTGTTATAATATATTGAATTACGTAAAATAATGTAACAAAGACATCAGAAGACAAAGAGATCTGTCTTGAACTGTCTATCTTAATAAAGAATCCAGTTTTACCCTTCTAAATTGTACCGAATTACAATTGTATATTATGTATATGTATGCAGAATTTATCTCTAGTATAGAATCCTACGAAAGTTTATGAATTCTCTAGGAAATTTACAAACTTTCGTAGGATTCTACTCTAATTATGGTCTTGTTATTTTCCGGTGCCATAATACACTCAACGAAAGGTCCGGAGTTCATACCATGTTCTAACATGCAATAGAAATTATTGTCAAAGTCAAAATATCTTTATTCAAATAAATCCATTACGGATACTTTTGAATCGTCAATAATATTATGTGCTAAATTTTACCCTTAACTGTTTATTTTAGATAGCAAGCTGTTTTCTCAATTATGAGCTAAATGGCGTTAAGAGATTGTTTTCGAATATTGATTACTTATCCTTTGATTATATTTTATTTATCTGTATTATTATAATTAATTAAGTACACGTTAACAAAGTTACATCCCCTAGGTTGGAATTCCCCTATAAAAGTGTCCTGGAGGCGACACTAGAAAATAGGATGACGCTGATGTTCACGGTGACGTCCAAATTCAATTTTTTTTTATAGATAAGTGATAATTCATAAAATTAATATAATTTTTTATGGTGCCATACATACTTCATTCGATTTAAAAGAAAAGCTTTGTAAATTTATAAATTAAAAATAAGATTTTTAATATATTACAAAAAGATAGGATATTCTTCCACAGTGTCCGAAGAAAAAACATATTGCGCACAACTAAACACAAAGCTTATACAATTATAATTAATCATGTATTTGTGTTACCCACAACAGAACCGATATTTTATAAAGAAATTTTGCGAAAACAAGACATCAACGAACTCTTCGGATGAAGTAATTTTTAGTGACGTCCAGGTATCAGAAACACTGTTCAATACGTCAGTGTTAGAAAAATACATAATATTCAGAATTTTTAAACCTTTAATTTGTTTCTTGTGAAAATACAAATACTGTTCACAGAAAACATCTATCTATCTATTCAACTTATCGCAGTCCACTGCTGGACAAAGGTCTCCCACATTCTCACAGAAAACATATACCTACAAAGTTTTCACAGTTTATATTTCTTATAAAGTGTCAGCAAGAAGTGTGACATACGGACGGACAGTCAGATATGATGAATCTATAAAGTTTGCCATTGGGTTACGGACCCCTGGACATATAAAAAAAAAAGTCAAATTGACGAGTATTTAAAGAAATCGAGCATCTATTCGCTGGGTGCGAAGTACTAGGTGGGGGTAACATAATCTATCGCAGCGCTCATGGTGGTCAAAAGTAGAAATAATGTAAGCTCTGTCATCAGATGTATCTGTCAATGGCAAAGCGATTCTACATAAATACATTTTAATATCATTAATTAATCGCATTAGTCCGCTAACAAAAATGAGTCACAACACGCAACACAACAACTACTTGTTGTGTTGTAAACTGCAAGAATACTGGCAGAAATAGTAAATGCAAGTTTCATATTGTGAGTAACACTCACAAACCCGGTCTTCAAAACAATACTCATTTCGATCTGAAAACGATATTTTATTTATTACTAGGGATACAGGAACATTTGAATATATTTTCTGTTATAATTATAATGAAACCATTAAAGTAGCTTTTTTTTGTTGTTTAACTGTAAAACTACAACTATAAATGAAGTGAACAAACCCTAACACAATCAAAATTATACACACTTTTCGGACTTACCTCATTTGTTTTGAATGATCAGAATGATTTGAAAACCTTTTTTTCACTAAAATCGTGGCATCACAACAATTTATTAGTCGAAAATATTTGTTATTTTTTCATTTCGATATTTTTTCACAAATATACGACCTAAATTTCAATGTGACAGAGCCCACAAAGTTGTAGACGCTATGCTGTAATCGTGCACAGAGCTAATACTGCCGTCTCGTTTGACGGGCACAGGACAGTGTTGATGGTGTTGGCGGAAAATAATGACTTCATTAATTTCCTAATAATATGAAAACAAATACAATATTTAAAGTAGGAAGCACTGGGATAATCGAAACTCCTAAATCAATATTTCGACAAGTCTGATTGTACCTAAGTCTATGGACACAATATATTATTTGCTGCATTTTGAAGAAGCAAATAATTAAACGCTCTTTGTGAAACACAGTGTCAGTATAGAATTCTGCTCAATGTTATGAATATCCTTGTAAATGAATCAATTTCTGAATCTTATAATTTTATCCCTAGATTATGGACATTGAAGTTCTTTACAAAAATTAGGGGCTTTTTAAGAAATTAGTGTATGTAAATGAAGTTTACAAAAATGTTTGTATTCAAAACAAACATAACTCTCGTACTTTTTATAAATATTAACTAGTATAATATTTATAAAAAGTACCGTTATTTAAATACAACCACTCGTATCAGAGTTGGTTTTTTCCAGTTGGACTGATTGCATCAATGTGTCAGGTAGTCACGTGTGGAGGTGCCAAGAAAGGCGGCCACTTGGACAAACAAATCAAACGGGCTACCGAGAAGTCCGCGTTCAAGACCCTTCTTCACTTTTACTAGGTTGAAAATATGTTTACTATTTAGATTTGTACAATGAAGTGCCCATGTATTTGTTTGAATACGAGTATATTACCCACAAAACATTTTTGAACTTTATGTTTTTTATCAATTTACCCGTGACCGCCAGGAACCGACACATAATGGAATATTTATTGTTTGTGACGCTTTAAGGCGTCTCTGGCGTTTTAATGTCCTGGCATTTTAATGTCCTGCTAGACAATAATCTCCTATTTAGAGCCAAATACCGCTCCTTCGTTTGATATACAAGCTTTTATAGATAAGTAATTCTGTCGTTTTGTAACTTCTAACCTATAACCCTTGAAAAAACTAAACCCAAGTTTGCCACACAGGTTCAGGTTCTACACATACGTTTATACTAATAAATAATATTCAACAACATTCAATAAAGTTTGTGTGATTGTATAGTATTGTTTGTCATTTTATTAGTTACATTATATAGGCACAAATGACAAGTGTACTCAAGTGGTGGCAAAGGAAGCAACATACACGTAGGCAATCGGCCATGATGCGGCCTGTCAATAGAACGTATTGGCGGGCATTGTAACAAGGCATTGTCGACACTCAGACTGATGACCCCACTGTCCACTGCACACTACAATACAATTCGGTGCGAAGATTACACCGGAACTCTACATACTATATATTATATCATTCATCAATTGAGGTATGTATCGACAAGAAATTGTATTTCATTATACATAAAATAATAAAACCTTACTATTTGCTCCTTCTCCTGGTCAGAAGCTGTTGGTACTAAAACCATTACTACAAATGGTAGATTATAAAAATGAAATTTAGGCACTCCCGGATATACGAGTGAAAGATACACAGTGTTATTAGGGGTTCATTGAAACTGCTATCATATACAAAGGGATACCTCAAATTTAATAAAATTATTTTCCTTATACAAATTTAAATATTATAAGACACAGTTTCTTCGTATCCATTACACAATCGGTTTTGACAAAATGCAGGCGCAACTTACCTGTAGAACTAACTTTATAATAGCGATGTATTTACACGAATTATTTTTTCATAGGGATCTGAGCTGTGTTGCGGTAGAATGCTCGTAGAACCCTGTGTTCATAGCATTCTAATCAAGCTCGTCAGTAACAAGCATTTTTAAAGTCTACAAAATTTGCAAAATTGTTATAAAAAATTGGGCAAAACATATTTACTGTATCAAATACTGATCTGGACAATTATACTATATTGCTTACATCCTTTCATAATAACCACTAATAACAAATTTATTTTCTGCCCACTGAACATCCATCTTCTGCCTGCTAGACAACATAGTAATAAAAATTGAATATTATTTTTGCCCTGATCTTCATAATGACAAATATTCTACCGGTGGTAGATACGAGTAGGAACTTATATCCACGACGGTCATGATTTTTAAATATTTTTTTAATTTATGGTGTTTAGCGCATGGGCCGACAAGATTTTTGCGGGTTAGGAGACTTACGCTACTTTTACGCAATGTCTTAAATTTCACAGAGTTTACTACTTAGGATTCATCTAGGAAAAAATATTAAGACCTTTCAAACTCTGAAATATGTATTTGTAATGATAAATTATAATAATACACTGACATTTACGCAGCGCCATCCAGCCCCAGTTAAGCGTGAAGCCTGTGTATGGCAACAAGTGTATGGGTACTAAACAAGCTGTTTTTTTTATAAATACATGAATTTTATGCATAAAACACCCAGACCAATACAAACAAACATGTTCAGACAGACATGCACACAAATGTTTGTACTGCCCGGAGATCGAACCCAGAACCCTTGGTGTAGGAGCCGACGCGCGACGTCTCAACCATTACACCAAATGGGTCGTCAAATGTTTGTTAATCCTCTGCATTATTCCCTATCTTTGAAAATGGCTCGCGTTGTTCTTACCAATTAACTAAACGATTAGATTATATTCTTGTTCACTATCCGAACAATTCCAAACAAATATTCATTATAATTGTTAATAGTTTGATATCTAGCCAACGTTTTATTTTCCAGCCACTTTTACGCTATTAATATATAACCAATATTTTAATTTAAGAAACAAATCATACACTTCCCATATTTTTCCATTGTTTTGCTTTCAACGTGGTAATTAAATAATGGTTACTAGCAAAGCCATCGAGAACCATAATCGACATTCATAAAACATATAACATTTGATGACGTCTTTAGTTCAAAAGATAGATACTTATTTCCGCGATTTAAAATCTTGCAGTTTTGTTTTGTACTTCCGGACTACCAAAATCTTGTACTTACACAAGAAAGTACATTTCATATTTGCTGGAATGCAATATTGTTTTTTATTTCCACTTCCTTGAAAATATGACTGCAGCAATAAAAATATATCCGTTCTAATAACATAACATCAAAAGATCTTCTACGAGAACTAATACGTCCTTATATGTATGTGGGACGCCAAATAAATACAATACTGAATTGGCGAATCGCTAATAGTTTTCAAGGAAGTGTTTCGACATTGTAAATTATTTCGATCTGTCAATACAACATATTCCCATTCTAATTATAGGTATTAAAACACTATGATGTCACGTTTTTAAGATATCGACAGACGCATTTTTAATACTTTTTATATTATCTCCCCATCCACAGAGTGAATAATTTCACCATAAACTACACGTTTGCCAGGCTTTTATTTTATATATTTTTATTTCATAGGCACACAAATGAGCAGAAAGTTCATCTAACGGTAAGAGAACCCATGGACACTCGCAACTCAGGAGGAGATATATGTTTCCAAATTTTGAATAAGGGTAGGGAAAAGGAATAATATTTATACACTTAGGCCTTAGTCGTCCACACAGGCCCAGTGCGGATTGGCCGCCTTCACGCACAACCTTTGAATTTTTTTGTAGGTGTGAGCAGGTTTTCTCCGGATCACGCAGCGCTTTAAACCAACGCTAAACGCACAAATAATATTTTGAATTCCACTATATTGCAATATCTCGCTTCGCTATGCAAGATATAAAACCGCCGTAGTTTTTTGTCAGAAGGACATTTAACTTTTGAACGCAGTAAACGCTTAAAGTTAAATCTCACCAAAAACATTTCATGTAAAATTTTACCCAGACGAACACATAAGGTTTGCCCTGGGTAAAAGATATAAGATCTCATGTAGAGCAAAGACCCTTACTTCAACTAATTCTACATATTAGTAAATTTGTAAGGATTTGCCTTTTCGCTACCATCGTGGCAGTGATGCGAATATTTAGTTTCTGATCTGAAGAAAGTATCGAAACAGCCAAGCTATCAACATTTACTAATATGTAGAATTTGTTGAAGTTAGGGTCGGTAGAGTTAGGCTGTGTAGATTCAGAAGCTTTGCTCTACATGAGATCTGATATCTTTACCGCAGGCAATGTGGTCGTCTTGGAAACATTCTACATGAAATATTTTTGGTGGGATTACAGTACCTACTAAACTTAGATTACATACCAAATACCAGCTTTCTAGTACTTGCTGGAAGTAACCAAACATTTTGATGTTCATCAGTGTGTCAGTGACGAAATCGGTGTACTTTAAATATCAATAACATCTAAAGTTATATATAGAGAGCTATTCCATCAACACTTTGTACGGTTTTTCATTATTCTATTATGTCATCATATCCTGAGAATATAAACTATCTGGTACATCGGAAACCAACTCTATGAGAGTTAAAAAAAACGACGAATCCCTTCGAGAAAAGGTAAGGTAAAGATTGCGCTTCGCTTGGCTCGTCTTGGTGGGGGGCACTACCGTGCCTCCAGATATAGATTTCAAGAATATAAAATGGTACACTGCCGTTAAAGGCCGTGATTGTTCATGCTACAATATTTGAAATAATCTTATGATAACTTAACGTTCAAGGATCATAACAAGAAATGGTAAAATAAGGTTTATGCACGTAACCAAATAAACTATTTTCAGTTCATAGTTTTAAAAATATGGGAAATCAGACAATCAAAATAAGCGCAAAGCCGCGGAAAGTAGTAAGTTCAATATAAATTACTATTCTTCATTGATGACTTTAGATATTATACAACATGTTTGTGCATCAGACTCGTAATTTTGTAGATCATTAACACTATCGTCACTTTAGGCGGTATCGTTATGCTAGACAAAGGCCTTCCCCCGATGACACTCACGTTTTCATGTTGTTGGACCCAAATTGGCTGAATTCCGCATTTCAGTATTAGTTATGGAGCCTCATCTCTCTTTTCTTCAATATATTGCAGTCCACTGTTGAACATAAGTCGCCCCCATTTTGCGCTGGGCACTGTTTGTTTATATTATCAATGGTAAACTAATAAATGTATATTTATTTTAGTGGTGGCCCAATTTTATGTAATTAAATTTTGCCACTAAAATCTAATTTGCAATGTATTTAAAACGCTTAGTTAAGGTGAGCTCCGAATTTAGAAAAAAACCGTACCCATGTAATGGCATAGCCTATCCTATAGCAGATAAACACGTTGAAATAATAGTGGGCTAGGCACATTGTGCGAAGAACCCTCGGCCTATGGTCCTGAAAGATTTTCAAAAAGGGACCGCGGAAGGAGACAACAATGATAAGACACACCCACCAATCAGTTGGACCTACCGATAACTTGCTTAAGATGGCGAGTGCTCGTTGACCGTTACTGGCAGGGATAGGTCAGTGTAAATCTTTGAAAGACAAATAATAATCGACCGGATTTTTCATAGACAATGTTTAAGTCTAGTTAAATCCGTTTTTTGGAAGATGGTAAATAATGAGTAAAACTAGAAGGGGATCATAGTTAGTGTAGGAGACCGTGAGGGCACCACCGCAGTATACTTCTTGATATAAACTAGAGAGTGCGCTCGCGGCTGCCAGTAGCACGACGGTTTGCGCTTGCTTCGCACTGAACCTCGCACGGCGATCTCGGCGCCCCTGACGCGGTAAAAGTTCCATACAAAATGTTGATTTCTGCGATAAATTAAATACGCAAGCGTATTAAAAAATTAACGCAATCTTTTTAAATAGTCCTTCCTTTTTTATTATTATTAATCGGTTATAGACTGTCAAAATGGTTAGTGGCAAAGACACCGATCTGAAGAAAATACCGCCGAAGGAACGTGAGAAAAAGACCAATAATTATTTGCGGGCAAATTTCTTGTCGCGGGCATGGTTCGTGTGGATGATGCCGACTTTCTGCGCGGGTTCAAACGAGACCTGTACGATGCGGATCTCACCAAACCGAAAGATAGCCACCTCTCCGACAAACTAGGGGATCGACTTGAAAAGTAAGTAGATTATTGATAAATTAATAGTTAAAATAAATAATTTTTAATGAGTTTTAACCGTGCTTATATATTTTTTGTAAAAAAAAATAATAATTACGGTTAATCTTATAAATGTAAAATAATAATAAGGGATTGGATTAAAAAGCACTTCAAGAATTGAACAGATCACACATAGATAAAGAAGCCACTAATGAGTGGCTATGTAGGGGAGCATACTTCAAGCGCCTGCAGAGTTCTTGCCAATACAGATTATAAACAGCGTCATGATCTGATAGCATCACTTATCCAATATCTACTTAGCACAAATATAATTTTGTAAAAAAGGAAATAGCTTACTTTAAATACACGCCAGCATCGGTCCTTGACAATGATACATGCAAATTATACTGGAACTTTAATAATTCCAGGCAAAACAACTAATTAATTAACTTGCTTTGCTTTTTGGAAATAATTAAATATTATTATTATTATTCATTACAATAAACTAGACATCACCCTTTATGATAAAGATAAAAATATAGTTTACCCTGAAGATATTGTAGTCCAAATACTACTATTAGTAGTACAAAGCACATTTAATGATAAATTGACGAAATACAAAGATTTAGCAACACAAATTAAAGTTCACTGTAAAGTGCAAACAGTACAAGTAGTCGCAATTGTTATATCATCGACTGACGTAGTTCCTAAAACTCTAAAAGAAAGTCTTGAGACTTCACAAATACAGGAAAAATCGATCAATCTAATGCAAAAAGTAATAATTTTGAATAAATGCCGCATTACGCAAAAAATTCTATCGACAAGATGAATTAGTTCTAAATAATTTCCGAAAAGGCTTTTGACCACCATAGTCAAAATGCTGTAAACACAATCCAAATATCATACATACATATATTGACGACCCTTTTGGTGTAATGATCGAGACGTCGGCTGCTGCACCAAGGGTTCCGGGTTCGATCCCCGGGCAGTACAAATGTATGTAAAACATGAACATGTCTGTTTGTATTGGTCTGTGTGTTTTCTATGTACAATTCGTATGTATTAAAAAATGTATATAAGCATCCTTCCAGTTTCTAATATTGAAGTTATTATGAAAGTAATGAGTTGATCATTTCTAATTTATTAATTCATCTTAAATAAACACCTACAAGAAGTAGATATTGCAAATTTAATTTACAGAGATATTATAAAATTTCACTATATTTTATTATTAAATATTATGTAAGTATTGTCATTGAATTAAATCCATAGTTTGCTAACAAGAACCTATTTAGTTCCTAGATACATTATGTTTTACAAATTTTGACTTAACGAATATAATCAATAATACTTGGAAGCATCTATGTTTACTGGTGCACTGATTGTTTTTTGGTTTCAGCTAAGGAAGACATTCACTTTTTCATATTCACATTTTCTAAATAATTTTAGCTCAATAATTCCGTTTAGTACACTAAACTAGTTTTACCGGTTGAACTCATAGTTAAGCATAGCTCGCAAGTACCCCTTTTAAACTAACCTGACTATACGAGACTATTCTTAAATCTTGTATTTTATCATTGTGGTAATTGTAGCACCAAATTTTTTTATTAATAAATATACGTATTTTTGGTATTTTCTCAAGCTATTCTGATATTAATCCGGCAGCTACGAGTAAGTCCCAAAAACAATAGGTATATTTTTTCTATTATTTCTGTTTAATCTTGAGCGTCTACAAATATACCAAAATATGCAAAATCGGTTTACGTATAATTTCTTCATTATTGTTTTCATTGCTAAACTGTAGGTTCAACCATGTCTACCAAAGGTTCTGTCTACACTTACTCGTATGATAAAAATAACACGTTTAAATCCGTCATAGACAGCCATGATTTGATTCGCAAATAAATCTCGACTGTATAAAATATGCAAGTATTTATTTAACACATAAAATCGAGTTGTTACGTACTGCATTTCGCGGCATGGTCTTGGAATGTCCCACTTATCAAAATTGGAGAGATTGAAAAGTGCGTCACATGACAGCGGTATTTGAAACCAGGTTTTGTCCATATTAATCTTGATAGATGATTGTCCTCAATAGAATCCCCACTTACTTTCATATTGACAGTACAACAAACAAGGAAGAAATGAGACGGTAATCTTACTGAATAAATTATAAACTAGTTATCAGTTCATGTATAAACAAATACAAGCTTTGAAAATTTACTCAACATTCAATTCAAAAGCATACGCTTATTTAAATGATAAAGTAAATATAAAGCACACGGCTCATCTATGTCCCATAAATCCAGATATCCTCAACATGACACTTATTCTAAAAAACAACAGAATAACAACATGTTTTTTTAAAAAGTGAATTATGATAAGGTTGACTCTATTTTGTATACTGAATTGATTTATGTTTAACGTTTTACAATAAAGATTATTTTAGATTCATTCCAATTTCAAACATGACGACCCTTTTTCCTCAGAAAAAGAGCGTATCTTTACTCTTTCTAAGGACCGGCAACGCTTTTCTGAGACCTCTGGTCTTGCAAATTTATGAGCGGCGGTGTCATTTACCATAAAATATCCATCAAATAAATTCAAATAATAATATTTTTATGAATGGTGTTTCAAAAATATATTGATTATAAAGCAAAAACAAAAACATTTTTAAAATATTTATTTAAAAATATATAACTTTATCCTGTTATAAATATACCGGAACATCAGGTTATAAATTCAAATAACTATTTTAAAATCACTCCAGTTTATCTATTACTTAATTAAAAGAGTTTTTCATAATATGTTCAGGACCATAGTGACATTATGAACAAAGCGTTAACAATATAATCTTGATTATACGTAGGTATGATACTTTTCCGGCTTCATGGCACTATTTCAGGAGACGATCGTAGGCCCCAGTTCGTGTATGCTTGATCAATAATGAAAAAGATAAGGAAATAATAAATGCTTAGTTTTTGTTTCAATTAATATATCAATGAAGGCTAAGTAAAACCCCAGGGTCGACAAGCTAGGAATGTATAATTAATTTCCGATCACTAACTTCAATGTGGCAAACGTGGTAATTGTATCAACACACTAGTTGAGGCCCCCTGCACTTACGAAGGACACAATAACGTCATAATAATATTATTATAAAAAACCTCAGTATTCAAATGTATTATAGCTCTAACATTATAAATACACATTCAACCAACATTGACGTGACCTGAATAATTCTNCAGTTAGCAGGAATTTTAAAATAATTTATTATAGTCCTAAGAAGAGATATCTGAACAGTACGCGGAAATCAGTCATTATACACAGTTAATCTTGTACTTACGACAATGAACTTTAGTCCGACAGACAAAATATGGTCAGTGGGTACCAATTTTTAAATACTAAGCATATTCGGCTCGCGGGATAGACTGTATAATAACATAGATTGTTTTTAAAAGCTGTGAAAATAAAATGGAAATAGGTATAGGTGTTTATAAGCAACCAAAATAGTTTAACTAAATTTGCTCAGTTCACCTTTCTTTCACTATCTGATGAGATCAAATTGTTTATAATTAAAAAAATATCGCATATAACGCGTCGGCTGTTTTAATTTTTTTTCTTCACCAAAACGAGAATTTCATAGAGAAATATTTAAAGACAGATAAGTAGAACGCGCCTGTCAGCTGTAGTGATTCACTCTAGGAGACCTAATCACATACTACGAGTATAAGCAAGCGATTAGACAAAGGTATTTTGAGGTCGTTTGACCACCAGTTCTCATTGAAAATCAGCTCCGTATTATTTATTACCGTATAACCAACCATTATTCAATAATACGTCTATAATGTGTCTAATATGAAAGATTGAAAACCTAAACATAAATATATAACTTAAGTCAGTTCATTAAGCAACCCAGCAACTTACTCGCAACTTGTCCCATCGTTTTGAAATAAACAGCTTTTTAACTCTTACTAATGGTTATACTTAGAAGTACGGTTTTAGCTTAGTCGTCCGACAAGCTAGTTTTTAGTTTTTACAAAGCCCAGTCGTCAGGCGTCTATATAGAGATCCGGTTAGAAAACAAAAACTTATCCCATTCTAGGTGTACTGTCCAGTCGATACAAGTATGTAGATCGCCTACTCTCGATTCGTTCACCCCATGGGTGGCACCGGGATATGGTTCTATAAATAGAGACTAGCGCCACCAGTTAATCCTATTACTAGATGCTGAGTACACTCGGATGACGTTAAAGGTTCTTTAGTTTACACAGAGATGCAGGTACTTCGAACTATTTTACTAGCATTACAAGTTTTTAAATTGATTAATAGACATGGCTTTATTTTAACTAATCATAACTAAAATACAAAAGTATATGTTACCTGAGAAAGACTGTATTTAAGATTAACATGTACTTATTCAAATACCCATAATATTTAAATTGGGGATCACAAGAATTGCTATTTGAAGATTGGGCCGTAACCTCCGTAACTCAGGTCTAGTGTCAACCAAGATTGCGATCATGATTCAAATGAATTCGATTTTTTTTTATCCGGCAGCAAACTATTTAACCCTGCCAGAGACGCCTTAGATCATCACAAACAATAGATTTTACATTGTGCCTGGATTTTTGGTAATCAACGGGTTAAGATTTTTTGGCCTATATTGGCACTCACAGCTCTTTTATTATGTAACCACTCGAGATCATTAGATGGGAATGCTGAAATCTATTTTAGGATGTCAAGTTATCTCTCAAGTCACGGCACAGCCTCCCTATATTTACCATGAGTAAGATATACGAACAACTTTAATGACCCAGTAATTACACTACTACAAGCGGCCAACCATCGCATGGGTGTTTGCTAACCAACTTGAACTTGTAAACGAAGCTCATGTCCGAACGACCTCAAAACTGTTTGCCACATAAATAAATAACGTGTATTGACCACGATATCTTAAGGACTTTGCATCTAATGTCACTTTCATCATTCGTCTTGCAGTAAGTAACTACATACGATAGTGTAGAAAAGTTGAAAGCAACTGCAAAGAAACAAGAGGGACGCGTAACAAAAACAAGCTTTTCTTCTCAAAAGTTTCTTCATTTTGTCAATTTGTCGTTTCTTCAAATTGTAAAAATAGGCTAATTCAGGCACTTTATATTTTTACCCGACTAACGATGGAGGGTTATTAAATCTAATTTTTGAGTATAAAATTGATCAATAATATCTACTATACTTTAATCGGCTTTAGGTTACTCTATTATGGAAATTGGATTCATGAATCATTAAAATAAGTGACAATTTCTATTGAAATTTTGTTTAAAGCGAATCTTTAAAAGAACCAAGTGGATATGGTAACATCCATGACTACCATTAACAGAATACATTATTTTGTATTCTGTTTTGAAAAGGGGTTT
>PQWD01003566.1:102294-114794 GCA_019425675.1 Leucinodes orbonalis | reverse complement strand
CGGTAAAAAAAAACACCGCCACTAAATACAATATATGAGATTATCTTCTATTCTATAAATAAATAAATAAAATTGGAGTGGCTGTTTGTCATTTGAGATAATATCAATGCTGTTTGTTATATTGAAATAACCTTTATTCCTTCATGCATATGGATATGTATACGGTACTCGTACATATGATAAAATAAAATAGTTCAAATATTTTGTCTGTCTGTTTGTTCCGGGTAATCTCAAACGGCTGGACCGATCTGGATGGGTTTTTTATCGCAGATAGCTGATGTAATAAGTAAAAACATAAGCTACTTTTATTTCAGAAAATACTTTACTTAATTTAGAATAATAAATAACGCTTTACCGCGAGAGAATATCTTATACCGCAGGGCACAGCTAGTTAGATTTTAATATATTATAGCTGTGTTGCTTGCTAAAATTGTGACAGATAATAAAATAACTGGATGACCTAACATAATTCTTTTCTCAAGACACAATGTTCAACTTCCCACTTTTTGTTAAGAATAGGTACATGTCTATAAAAGCGGCAAATGCATGTCTAAAAAATAACAGCTGTTCTTCTTAAATGAAATAAATATTCTATTTGATGAACAAATAAATCTAATGACATGTAAATTTCTTAAACAGGAGGTCATTAAGCCTCACATGCGGTTCTAAATATTAACCACTTAATGACAACGAAGTCAGACGGTTTAACTTTCTTTTCAGTTATTAAGGTGATTCATCCATTCATATTTAAACATGTTCGATTTAAACAAGCTGAGAATAGCAGAAACAATTGACCTTTATGTGTCATCCATATTTTAATCCAATCAGATCACTAGACAATGCATGCAGTAAGTAAATCACTAATTTCACAATTGAAAATGCATGCCACAAATACATCTGTTCAAATATCACTACACATACTGAAGAGGCCGCCAGGCATTTTAATATGTTGTCTACTTTTTACAAAATAGCTTTTTAATGGGTACGCGACCCTTAAATGCAAAATACCAACCGCAGTGTTGTATTATAATGAAATGGAAAGATTGAACGTTAATAGGTAAATATAATTGACATTTTATAGGAATAACGGTATTTGAGAGGGCAATTTAATTTAAGATCATATTTTAAATTAGACATTTTTTCTAGACCAAGCAAAAGTGCTTAAATCAAAATAGTTTTCAAGTTGTAGCCTTTTTTTAAAAATCACTTAATACTAATAACGTGTATATCATTTTGTGGTGCAAGGCGACAGTAAACGTTTTTACTTTCGTTCTAATTGTTGAATATGTTTAACACTCCAATATCATCGGCAGTATTCGAGAATATCCTCCATTCATATTATTATAAAAACTCAGAGTCAGACATTTACCATTAAAAAACCCCAAACCCTCCCTCTAACGCCCTTAGACGAGGTTTTAGTTCCGATTACGCCCTAACGGCAATGATGTAAAAAGTATAGATTCGTGATATGCTCACAAAACAATCAAAAAAGTGTTCCGAATACAGTGACAGCACACATACACATATTTCGGATGAGCGTACATTTACCTAAACAAAAGCCTACAAACTTTATTCTCTTTGGGGTTAGCTTTCATACAGAATATCATTGCCTAACGGCTAAGGGAGGATACATTAATAATTAAATATAATTTTCTGTTTTATTTTTTTATTTCTTATTTTCCCTTCATTACGCGTACTTACAGATCCTCGACGTAATTCATAGAATTTTAATTGGAACCAAAATCGAAATAAATAGAATTATTGGGAAAGGTTTTGACTTGTACAAATTACTTAGTAGTACTTGACATGATCGCCCTGCCTGTAAGCCCTAAATGTCAACTTGCATTAAAAAAGGCTTTTTAATATTTTTAACTGTGGTAATGTTTTTTTATTCCTAAAAGATTCCAGACTACGAAATACATCAAATAAAACTACGATATGTAACGGGACAGGTTAAATTCAATTTATGTTCGCATCGCATTAACCGAACCTTGGAATATGCCAACAAACCTGATGCAATGAAGTTACTATATTACAAAATACTATAAAATTATACTATAAAATTGGCTGCCACTGTTCAAGTGGTCTAAATGTTTAGTTTATATAAGTGACTGTTTATTCAGGGAGTCATGATTTAATCACATGGGGAGTTTTAAAAGTCAATTTGTGCTTTTTTATCTGTCTTGTTAGGCCATCAAACTTGGAATACCTAATTGTCTGAAAAGGAAGATTATTCGGTGCCTCAGAGGACAGCAGCCGTAAGTACTGGCTGGCAATATCGTGGTCGTTACGTAAAACCCATGTCGGTGGCACTGAGGTAGTTAAACCAATTAACTATAGCAATAAGCCTGTACTACATACGAAGCTTTTATCGTATCTTAAATACAAGCGGGACATAGTTACCTCCCTCTCGAAGTTATGCCAGCCTAGTTGAATAGTTTGGCCTAGGTAGATATATTCCTGCACAACCGCGAGAAGGACGCCATCGAATCATCGGTTGTGGCATGAAATGGTCATTGAACATGACTCTCGTCTTGTCCAAATTCATTCCAAGCGAAACTCAGATTTGCTTAATTTTTCATAATTCGGACTATAGATACTGTTTTATAAGATAACATATGTTACACCGTACTGCCTGCCCACTCCAGTGTTAACACTATGACGTCATAATCTTTGAACATAATTTACGAATAATAAAACAAAATAGTTGGTAGGCATTGCACTGGAAACCTACATGCATTGGCATGAAGGTTTCCAGTGCAATTTACGGCGTTTCAAGTAATTGTGATAGGGTATGACTAAACTTGTATTAGTACAGTGTGTGCGTACACACAATTTTATATTAAGATATTTTTGTTCTAGCAAGGTAAACCCTGCATCGCATATCTTAGCACGGCGGGCGAAGTGTTAAAGGTTTGCAACCGAATGTTTCATTTAGTACGTGATACAATATCATCTCATAATTATTGTCTAATTACTGTTACTCATGTTCAGATCAAAGACGAAAAATACAAAATAAAACAATAGGTGTGGTCGCCTACTTCACAAAATTTTCAGCAATAGTTGTCGTCGAATGTTCTCAGCCGTCGAGGACTAATCTCCTAAACTAGTGCAATGGCGTTAGCGGACAACCAGAGCACCTTTCGTTATTCGGATGTACTTTGGAGTACTGAATATTTGACTTAGCTCCCTAAATTAGCAACAATGACTCCCTATAAATCCCAAATATCAATTTATTTATACTACATTATCTGCGCAACGCTCTATGGCAAGGGGCTCAGGGAATCCTGACTGTATCGTATGCAATGCGCCACTTGTTTCAAACGTGTCCATAAAAAACCAATCATACGCGAACTGTTGGAAACTTATGCAAAGCCCTTCCTGATTCATATGAATTTTAAGAAGAAGGTTACAAACGGCAACCTCCCGCAATGGTTCAGAGCCTATGCGTAGATATTTTTAGGTTGCTAATGCGCATACAAATATTAATTGTATTATTTTATTCAATAAAAAATCATTGAACATGAGCTTTCAAATCTCAATAGAATTTAATTTCACAAAATATTTAATAGGTTTTTCGATGTCCCCACATCAGTAAAACTGTAATAAATTATTCCATAACAGTCGTTGAGAGTTAAATTATCAAAATAAAAAAACATCCCTGTGCAGGTACTAATAGAGGAATATAGCTGTAGTTTGTGTTGCACGAAGTTTCCTGTGACATTCCCGTCGTTTCTAGTAATTGTGATTAGGACATGTCTGCTCATTGGGTAATTCCGACGACGGGTACCTCGATTACAGCCCCGGACACAGGAACCGCTGATTAACAATTCAGCCCGAGACTTTGTAACCCGATCGATGTAATGCATCACGTAAAACAGGTTTCAAAACGCCGCGACCTTTTTAAGGTAAACACACGATTTCGTCAAGCAATACTCTAAATAAGGTACATGTGTTCGATTACACAATAATTCAATGTATGGAAGCGTAGACACACTATACACTTGGACGATGGCTTATATGTTTAAATACTCTGCACTTTAGGAAATACTGCGTGTAGTAGCTCTACTACTCGTACAACGACGAGGCATTAAGGTTTATGATCTTTATTTCTAATTTCAATTAACTATTTTTCCAGCAATAATATCTAGGACCTAAACCAACCTCACTAGTGCTACATCCGTGCTATTATAAAACGTGGCGCCTCACCAACTTCGGTCTGGATTCTCCCAATATTTAAGTCCACCAGAATATTGGTAAAACCCGAGACTGAAATATATTTTCTGGCACGTGCTTACAATTTAGATAACTATGTTTCTGCATAAAATTAACCATTTGTTACTCGTTATCTCATATGAAGACGAATTTCAGACGAAGATTTATAAATAGATGGTCATCCCATCTTGAATATTATTTTGTAAATATTAATACTATAGATAAAAAAGCCACTAGTCTGCCTTTTTTCATAATAGTGTAAAAATAATGATAACCATTAGATTTGGTATACTGGTCAGAGACCCTATAAAACATCACGTCGCAAATACGAATCGAAATAATGAACCGTCATTTAAACTGGAGTCGTGAGTACGTTATATAAGTATGCAGGCTACGGTGTTACCTTTAACGCATGCTAGGTACAGTTCTTAAATGCATATTTTAATTAAGTAAGATTATTTGTATTCCTTATCGTGGACAGCGATATTTTTCTTGGCAAAAAATATCCGAAACATGTAAAATGTAAGACAAATTAATCCCTAAGTAATCAGGCAGCGAATCGCGTAATTGATGTGGGCGTCACACATACCTATATCAAACCTTACACCTAGTAAACATAAATATTATTATTTGTTATTATAATCCCCAATATGAATATCGAACCCCTTAAGTATAGAATGCTTAACGCACCGCGGGAGATTAACATGCTACAAAGGTCTAGAATCAGTGCGAATGGGAAGTACTAATAAAGACGAACGCATGTCTTGTTAACGCATTGTGTGCATTGGATCATGTTTTCATTAGCTTAGTCACCATTTACTCACACACTGTTACACTTGTCAAACCAATTTTTCTATTAAAGTCAATTTGATAATGTTTACCATAAGATGCAGTGCAGTTTTCGACAGAACGCCTTTAGAATGCTGAACAGGATTGTCTTATTACACAAAGGGGCCAGACTAGTAAAGTTTTTGTTAAACTTTCTTAAAATATATCGATGTTATCTTCAAAATGTTTACTCTCGTTAATTCAAAGTCAAAGTCAAAAACATTTATTTCAAATTAGGCTTACAAAAAGCACTTATGAACGTCAAAAAATATACAAAAATATAATAAAAAACGATTAAAATACTAAACTAAAAATATTAGTTTTGATGCTTTGAAAAAAAAAGCGCTTCAGTGGTTTGGCCTGTTGAATTTTGTAATAACTTTGGATGTTTTAACCCATGTAAACCCATTATTGATTTGTAATCAGAGAAATCATATAATATCTACTTAAATAAACATATAAGAATAATTGAATACGACATTGATTTTTAATAATTGTTTGATTATAACCACGCAGCATAAAGGGAGTTTGCGCAAAGCTGACAATAACAAGGTGTCACAGAGTCGAGTTGAATGCAAGGTTACGTGCGCGTTGCACAGTCGCTGTGCATCATCTTCATGCAATTATTTATAATGCCTCGATGTCGCACGCTAGTCGTTGACCCTTCACTTCGCTAATCGCACTAAGCTAGCGCTTGTCTTGTCTCGACTAAGAAATACACTAAATACAACTAAAGGTACACACAATAATAAAGCTGAGCAAAAGATAAATAAATGCAACAAAATAATTTGATAGTTAAACTCTATGATTGTTAATGTTATACTGATCGTCAAATATTACTTATCTGAAAACTTTAATATTAAACATATACAGTTAATAATTTTATTTTAAAGTATCTAAATATCTAGTATCTTACGGGTAAACGGCTTGCTGGTGATTTTATAGGATGAAATTAAGGGACCTCTTGCGTTTTCTGAAAATCATTAACTATTGTATCGTCACAATCAGAATGAAAATCTTTATAAATAATTTTCATTAAATATGAACTTGACGAGTCTAACTAATTCAGAATGCTAATATCATATTTTACTTATAAGTACTCAGGAGTAGAAATTATTAAACTAACAGCGCTACTGGTCATTCCATTCAAGAAACTGAAATAGCCATAATCGTCAGAAAGACCATTATAATTAAAGCCATTTAATAAAAAAAATTTGAATTGATCGTTACAAAATATTGTTCGTAAAAATTCCATCTTTGTGTACTTTATTTTCTCATTGAATGTATAAGCTGCCGAATGTATTGCTATTTATGATATTCATCACGCTGGCCTCTTGTTAATAACAGTGTATCTAGCTAGCTCATAACATAAGTAAGAAATATGAACTTCCGTACATACATAACAGATAATTCTTTAATGACATTCTCGTTAATCTGATGCAACTTCTCGGTCATCTCTAGCTCAGGATATAAAGGAGGAAGTTAATAAACAATGACATATATGTAGGAATCTAGTTTGTTTAATTAATACTGAAGATCATGCGCACAAATATTATGTTTCAATTTTCGATATATTTACACCATATCTACGGACAATAAACATAATTATATGACTATTGTTCTCGCTGTTGTTAATACTCGTTGTACCTACCTATTCATATATGTTACTTCAAATATTAATGTAATTTTTGCAGAGCTTGATCCATTTAATATCTTTAAAGTACAGTATGAGAATCGTCATTCAGGGATAGGCACCGTGGAGTTACTTTGATTTACCCTATATAATATTATTAACAGGATATATTGTTTTCCTTTCTGTTTTAATGTTCTGTTTTCTTTTCACTGATATTATTACTCTTTAAGTTGCTATGGATTTTTGATTGTATAGCGACACTTACTAAATTTGAGCATACTTTTAGTGTTACAAGGAAACCTTGCATTACAGTTTTAATTGATTATACTATAACATACTATGAGTAACGCCGTTGGTTTTATAACCCTTAATTGGACCTTATTCCTTGGGCATACAGGTGAAAACCAATGACAATATTAGAAGTGCTATATTCATTCATACATTTATGGTGAGTTATCAAGAGTTTCAGAAATATTATAAAACATATGCAAGTAAATAAAATATTTTATAAATGCTCAATTGACAGCCGGGATCTCCGACAACAAAAGATTTTTTTTGTGTTCTCGCGCTAATATACGAGCAGAAGGTAAATGGAATTGCAAGTTTGAATAACATCCATAAATAAGCATGAAACACTTTAAAGCGCTTATTACTGCCTAGAACTTTAAAATTTAAGCTTTATACCTATTAAGGTTTGCAAATCATTACATACTTTAATAAAGAAAATACACTATCGAATTACAGCTTAAATGACGGTCAACAGGAATAAAAGATTCACTGCAGCCTTCGTCAGAACAAGTTCTTTGTATTTACATCCTCCTTTAGTAATATAGCAACTATATTTTGTGGTTTTAACTTTGCCAACATTTAATTTTACTTGTAAACAAATTGACAAGAAAACTACGTGATTGTGCATAATGATTTCACTTAGAGTTCAAGTTAAAGTAAGCATACATACTATACGGTGATTCATAATATACGGTACGTTGAAGTATAGTCTAGGTACGGATAAAATAAATCTATATTGGTCGTATTATCGGTTTATTTGCTTTTTATACAATGGTTTATTTATTATTTATTTAAACAATGATCTTGTAATGTTCACTAGATACTGACTCAATTTTAATGTTTAAAATTTATTTTAAAGCTTGTACTTACAGTTTATTATGAAAGACATACGACTTAGGTACTTGCTGACTCGATTAACTACGTGAAGAACAAAACAAAGTATTTGTATTGTTTTTTATGTTGATAATGTTTTAAGTTTAAAACTTAAAACATTACATATATATTCTTTCTAAATATAAATAATATACATACTAGGTTAGCCCTAAGCTGAGGTTCAAGCTAGGTTCCCAGCCGAATAATATCCATAGAATAAAATAATGGTACGCTATATCCATGCATACCATATAATTTAATGTTGTGTAAAGCAAAGCAATTCAATTTGCAAACGAAATAAGGACAAGGCGAAGCGTCCACAGCGACGCTCGTGACCGTCTCTTAATTAAACACTACCTATTGTATAGTGGATAGATTTTTTTCAGTAAATTAAGCATATCACCATTGCATGCGCGAAATTACCCTGTTAGTCATTGAGCTGGATAAGATATTAAAAAACAAATAAACCTTCACTATTGGTTTGAAAATTGTCATGATAAAAGTAAAAAAAAAATATGACTTTAAAATACAATTATTAACATGAAAAAAAATAATAAAGTACTAACATGTTTTAATTTGAATTTCATCAAATCAATAATTTGATTCTTTCTTTTTTTATTGCCTTACGGGAACTTCTCTTTGAACTGTGTTTTAAAGTTATTTCAACTACGGGTCGTAGTGTTAATCTATGTATATTATATGGACACGAATAAATGTTTCAAAAGCATCAACCATGAGTTACTTAAATGTGCACGTGAAAACTTAATGAAACTCATAATACAAATACTTTTTCACAATATTTTTTTAATTACTGTATTTATATCTAAACGTTAAGGAGATCACGCTTAAAACATTTGTAAATAAAACTAGTGACCCGCCCTAGCTTGCTATAACATTATTTTGGTAAATCGCGTAGGGTTTAGCCTACGTTTGCAATGTAAGCGGAAGAAATTTTAATTATTTATGACAATTATGACACCATATTAGATATCTCAAAAATTATAGTTTTTCTCCACTTTTAAATAAAAACCGCACCAAAGACCGTTGCGTAATTTTTATAGATTTAAGCATACATAGGGATATAGGGACAGAGAAAGCAACTTCGTTTTATACTATGTAGTGATAGTGATTCTTGATTCATTTCATATACCACAAGTTCTATGTAATTGATCTTACTTAATTATACGCTTACTTAAGTCATCCCTACTTATGCATCCAAATGTTTATATAAAAATCAATGCCAATGTAAATAAAATAATTTAATATAAGAATAACATTATTTTAACAACTAACCAGAGGCCGACATGCCACAATTGAGTCTGTCGTTAGGAAATGCCTACCCGAAGAGGGTTTAAAGGTGCAATGAATAATAAATAAAAAATGATCTTACTAAACCAAAATCATACAGTTACTCATATTTTTTGCCTACTAATGCATAGCTATCAATACAATCATAGATTACATACGTGTAATGTGTTTATACACATAGTGTGATAAAAAATATGAGTAGGTACTGTAACACAAATAAATTTCCGCGGTCAAAAATATTTGAAGTAATAGATTGCCAATCAAGGAGACTTTTGTAATAGTACAAGAAATTAAACTTCTATAAATCATCGTTATCCTGTTCTGTATTTACCGCTAAATAAGAAAAAAATAGGCATAGTATGTCAGCGGTCACTAGAGAACTTACGCAAATACAAAACACTCTTCAGTCAAGATCATCCACGCGCTTTCACTTGTTATTTGCATACGAGCTCGCATGTATATTTAAGTGGCCGTGACCATTTGTTATATAAACCAGAATTTTTAATAAATTACTGAATTTATATTTATGTTGTTAATCGATAGATGTTATTAATGAATAGTGTACCCGTAGTATTTTTTATCGAATGTGTCAAATTGTTAAAAACCATAAATATATCTGCGTATAATATTTTTACGTCATTCGTTACTGTTTTAATTTAAATAAGCATTTAGAAAATAATAATCTATATGCTCCTTGTCTAGAGATGTAGTATGACTAAAACTTTCGTGTCCCAAGTAGGCGTCCATTGTCTATGATTTGTGCTGCAAAACGAAGTATGGGAACCCGATGATGAGATCGGGTCGAATCCAGTAGATCGAAAGATATACTTTCTTATAAACATAAAGAAAGTTAAATCAAATAATTAAACCAAACTATTAGTATAGCGGGAACGGAGGCACATAACAGTTAATAACACCAAAATCGATGACTCCGTATATTGCCCTTCATCGTCTGTCACTTGGTAATGCTGTATAATTAATAAACATATATTAATGCATTTACAATCTTGATCTGGTTTGTGATTCACTAAGACGCAATGAAGGAACTGGTTATCATCAAGGTAGTATTGATATACTGTAGTATATCAATATTTAGACAATACTGAATAGATATTATGTTACAGAGTAACTGCTTACATTTTAACACAGTTATGTCAATAAAGCTTTTGACCAAGGCGGTCGGTCAGCTTATTGACTTTGTTTTGCATTCAATAAGCTTATTGTTTGGTTACAAGTTTTGACTGTAACATAATATAAGCTATCAAAGAGTTGATCTGATGGAGGTAGTAATTTTATGTTTAAATAACCAAAACTCCTATCCCCATTTAACTTAGTTTTACGTTGAGTTAGCTCTGGTCTTAAAAGATCATGCTAGTACCCTTTAATTTCTAGTTTTTGTAGAGTACATTTTTTAAATAAGTTTTGTTCCTATTAGATTATGCTGCAGCTATATTACCGATAACATATTAAAAAATCATTTGGATTTATATGGTACTTACCTTTTTTACTTTTACATAATACTTATAATGTTGAGGTGATGAAATTTATTTGATTAAGATAGGAAACAAACTAAATAAACACGAGATTAAGTGATCTCCTTAATCAATGAACAACAGCATCACCGGAAGTGTCAATTGATGGAAATCGGTTTTGTTTATCTAAGAACCCAGTATGAGGCGTAGTATTTTGGTTCTCGCTATTATTTGAGTTTGGTATATACCAAATATCGTTATCTCGAGTAATTAACATTTTTTATTACTTCTAGTGAATTCCCAAGTACGCATGCTTAACGCGTATTTAAGAACTAGTTAATTATGCGTAGGTACAGTCAGCATCGTAACTATTTAATTTTAATTATTAAATATTAAAATATATTTTTTTGTTTTCTCAAATTACTTTAGCATTATAATTTAAATTTACTCACTTCAAAATAGCGTTTTTTTTAAATCGATATCTATCTTTAATTTACGCAATTAAGGTATACATTTAAATAAATATGTGTGATAAATGGAACTAAATATTTATGATGATGACTATACATTAACTACTGTTGACGAGACAAGATTTGTTCAATGAACTTTATGACAAAAAATGAGGCACCACTGAGGGTTTTACCTATTAACTTGATGTTTAACATAATTAGATAGACGTGAAGAAAACGCCTCAAAGTACAACTCTCGGCCCCACAGTTCGCTTGGTATAGCTTGCAACAAGCTTGATGAACAAGCGTTCAACGGTACCTGGTTCAAATTCTCCTGTCCCAAGATTGAGCAGATTGTTAAAATGTTTTGGTAAAAACAGTGACATTCATTTTGATAATATTAATACATTTCGTAGACACTTACATGACTCCATAGGTGAAGGTTAAATATGTAGTGTATGAGTATGTATGTATAGACGAGTGCGTGCGTGTGTGTGTTTGTGTGTGTGTGCGTGTGTGTGTGTGTGTGTGCACTTGTGTATATGTGAGCGTAGAGCGTAAAAATAAGATAAAATGCATGTGGTGTTTACCTATAATTTGTATTGTACACTTAACTAATTACTTAATTATAGGAGTATTTTTAAGAGCGAATGAGTGTAACAGTTGTTGGCCAATAAATAAAATAAAAATAACCCGCCAACATGAAACGCACAGGATCACCGTGGCCAAGTTCTGGTCTAAATCCAATCATATTTTTAAAATATGATAATAAATGATCAAAATCTTTGGCACAGGTTTTTGTGTTAACTAACTGTAGTAGTAGTAGTATAATACTACTAGAGGCGCGCGACGGTATTTCGGGATTGATAATTCGGGAATAATAGGTAAATAGTGTATGCAAACATGCAAGCTATAGTATAATTTTGTAGTGCTTCATAAAAAATATTTGAACTTATATCACATCAAATAACCGTGTGTGTTTGTGTATGTAGGTATAAATTTGGTGTTGTTATGTTATTTGTTATTTTGACACATGTGATGTAGTTATGCGATGTTTAGATGTAACAAATGTTTTTTCTTTTTATATGCATAGTCAGTTTTCATGTTGGCTAGTATTTACTGTATGCAGAGATCTTTCATAAGAGAGTAAGTCTTATATTACATTTAAGCATACAGTTGAACGGGCAACATCATTGTCAAATAGAATCGTTATTCCACCTAAAAAGAATGTTGAAATTGATTGCTAAGAATGCAGCTTATTGATTTCTCTATAAATATCGAAACTTATATATTTAATACGGCAGTAACGAGAGTTAATAAATATTTATGAGCCTATTTTTAGATTCCAACATAATTTGTTTTTTCCGCTATCATTGATGTTTACGCTTAATGGGCTCTCTCATATCAATTTTTTACATTACGTTTAACTACAGT